>CAUJGJ010000082.1:875000-922500 GCA_963170055.1 Halisarca cf. caerulea
TTCTCTCCAAAAATTCGCTACCCTTCATGCAGAGAAATTTTTGTCATCTGATTAGAATAGAGTACTTTCGAGCAAAATGCTTGACATTGATGAAAATATAGAATACTTGGACAAATTTATAGAATAGTTGCCGAATATTTAGAGATCTATTCAAGGCTATATTTCAGTGTACTGTAAGTGCATGTGCGAACAGCGATTTGCAGTTATCATTTTTACCAGGATTTTTGGGCTCATGAACTCGGAAAAGACTTAGTTTGTCAAAAGTATTCAGGAAACAAAGATACTGCATGTCTCATGCAGAATTCATGTCTAACTCTTGTGAGACCTTCAATACTGATACTGTCAAGTAACTACGTACATTCAAAAAGCTGGCAGATCGCTACACATGCTTGTTGCTGTACATGCCAGGGGTCGAATATGCAGTTTGAATGATGAATATTTCGATCACTTCCAGTGTGAGACGAATTTTAGAGTTAAATGCCGGAAATTAGAATAGCAGGCAATTTGGTAGCATTAGAGTAAGAATAGAATCAAAAATTAGAATGCCGAATTTTTAAAGAATACGGTAATTTTAGCAATTCACCAGCATTTTTGTACCAAATCTGCAGGTTAGTGATTTTAAAAATGCAGTTACATATGTTACCTTTAGCAATGCTAGGTTTCAGTGGCTTAAAGCACCCAATCCTTATCTAAATCACCATTTCTACTAGTATTATACTGTTGCAACATCATCATGAAACCTGTAGATATTTAAAAGAATCGAGCTTATCGGTGTGCAGCTTGCAATTGAAGAAATTGTTATCATTTAGGGTGAAAACGAATTTACGTATGTTACAATCCAATGATTCTTTTAAATTTGAGGTGTATTGGTTAAGTGGTGGCTGTTTATTTCGCTGACTTTGGAAAAGATTTTTACTTCTGTTCCGATTCGCCATTTTCTTCCAAGCAGTACAACCATACAAATTATGTAATACAAAATATTAGCAGATACATTTATTGGCAGACATAATTGTTAGTGGGCACTTGAGTTAGCGAATGTGTGGCTCCTCACTATTTTCACTAAAGTAAGTACCCACTAACATTTGTTGGTCAACTGACTAGTCAACCACCCTTTGGCAAACTACATGTGCTGCCAACCACACATGTAGCCGACCCCACATGTAACCGACCACACATGTAGCCGACCACACATGTAGCCGACCACACATGTAGCCAACCACACATGCAGCCAACCACACATGTAGCCGACCCCACATGTAGCCGACCCCACATTTAGCCGACCACACATGTAGCCAACCACACATGTAGCTGACCCCAGATGTAGCCAACCACACATGTAACCAACCACACATGTAGCCAACCCCACATGTAGCCAACCACACATGTAGCCAACCACACATGTAGCCAACCACACATGCAGCCACCACACATGTAGCCAACCACACATGCAGCCAACCACACATGCAGCCGACCACACATGTAGCCGACCACACATGTAGCCGACCACACATGTAGCCGACCACACATGTAGCCGACCACACATGTAGCCGACCACACATGTAGCCGACCCCACATGTAGCCAACCACACATGTAGCCAACCACACATTAGCCAACCACACATGTAACCAACCCCACATGTAGCCAACCACACATGTAGCCAACCACACATGTAGCCACCACACATGTAGCCAACCACACATGCAGCCAACCACACATGTAACCGACCACACATGTAGCCGACCACATATGTAGCCGACCACACATGTAGCCGACCACACATGTAGCCAACCACACATGTAGCCGACCCCACATGTAGCCGACCCCACATGTAGCCGACCCCACATGTAGCCGACCCCACATGTAGCCAACCACACACGTAGCCAACCACACCCGTAGCCAACCACACACGTAGCCAACCACACACGTAGCCAACCACACACGTAGCCGACCACACATGTAGCCGACCACACGTGTGTGTAACTAAACACACATGTATCATCACTGACATCAAATGTCCCCAGATGTACCTCCTTGAAGGGCTAGCAACAAACTTTCTCTAAGGGAGCATACCCCTACCTAGTGCTACCTTTACAATTATACTGCTAACTTTTCTGTCACTCCACTACCACTCCCATACCTCTCCCCTACCACTCCCCTGTCACTCCACTACCACTCCATACCACTCCCCTGTCACTTCCCAGTCATTCCACTACCACTCCCCTGCCACTCCCCTTCCACTCTCCTACCACTCCCCTACTACTTCCCTTCACTCCCGTACCACTCCCCCTTCACTCCCTTCCCCCTACTATGTTACTGTGTTATTCCCCCTCCTCCTTGAACAGTTTCTAAATGAAAACCTGCTAGGAAAGGGCTAAAGAAACCTGCCAGGGATCATAAAATGGCTGCAAGTAGACCAGACCAGGGTTTGCTATGACAGACTACCCATTGGAGGGGTTTGGTTAAGAAACTGCTTCCATGTTACAAGTTCATTAAAAACTACATCTATCAAATGTGGTTACAGCTGAAACCACAAGTGTTATTTTGTAGTGAATGGACAGTATAAAAATAAAGTGATCCCTGTGTTAAAGTGGGTGTAACAAAGTGATGAGTTCCCACCAATGAGGAACCACCTGTCTTTGGCTCCCACTGGTTGGATGACTGACCTGATATATGTGTTGTGTTGTTGTTGGGTTTATCTAATTTGTATCTGTCAATGAATAGTTGTTTGAAGAAGAGAAGTTGAAGCTGACCCACCTCTACTGGAGAGAACAACCAGATGTATTGGAGTGGATGGAGTGGCCAACAGCAGTTTATTTGAATGACAAGATATTTGTCGGTGATAGGTGGTGGAGGTGGGGGTTGTCTGATCAGTTTCTGTATGTGTTCAATGTTGTCAGTCGAAAATGGTCTAAAGTACCATTTCATGATTCTTGTGAAATGTATGGCTTCACCTTAGCAACCACAGCCAACCAGGTACACACTTTAGGTGGTAACTGGAGAAAGGATGGGAAAGTAGAAGAGTATTCAAAAGTAGTATTCTCTTTGGATGATAATATGAAATGGTCCAATACACTCCCATCCCTGAACATAGGGAGGGTGTGTGCTACATCAACTTCTTTTGATGACATAATTGTTGTTGCTGGTGGTTGGGGTAGGAATGGTGTTCAGTTGTCATCAGTAGAAGTGTTGGACAGTTCCCAGCCGTCCTCCACTTGGTGGGAGATTTGTGATTTACCTGTAAAGTCTTCTGTCATGCAGTGCACAGTAACAGACAATGAACTCTTCATTGGATGTGGTGTTGGTACTGCTAATACAGTTTACACAGCCAAACTGAGTGCTGTAAAGGAATCACTGATTCCAAGTGATCCTGAATCAAGTGTATCTCCTGAATCCTTTTGGCAATCCCTCCCTAAAACTCCGCTTGAGAGTAGTGGTTTAGTTGCTGTAAACAACTGCCTTGTTACTGTGGGTGGCTGGGGTAATGGCAAACTCAATTCATCTGTTGATTTGTATGATTGTTATAAAAAGACATGGACTAAAGTGTCTGGTATTAGAAGGAATAGATGGCACCCAGCTGTTGTGGTTTGTACATTTGAGAATATACAAGAACTTTTTGTATTTGGTGGTTATAGTACTGACACATCCGTAGAATCATGTGAATTATTTTGAGTGTGTTTGTTCCCATTCCACTTGTAGTTTTGGGAGAAATTCCAAATTGACTTTGTACTTTTTCTATGATCTTGTTTTCCCCATTCCCATTCCCATTTGCAAGTTTTCATTTGTGCATTCATTTTGGACATTGATCCATTCTTCATTGTTGACACCAGCTTTGTAATCAATTGATTTATTCCTGAAAGTTGACTGTTGAGTCCACATGAACCAAAGCAGATAGTGCAGGATGACAAGTGAATGCATGCGTGTATGTGTGTGTGTATGTGTGTACTTGTGTGCGTGCATTTGTGTGTGTGTGTGTGTGTGTGTGTGTGTGTGTGTGTGTGTGTGTGTGTGTGTGTGTGTGTGTGTACATGAATTTGTATGCTAGGTGAAAAGGCGGTTTTTGGCCACCTTTTCCCCTAGTTCATCTCACATGCAGAAGCAACCCTTATATGAAGTGTGTTACATGGAGTGTTGTTCTTGTATACATAACTGCTTCATAACTGCTTAATCACATATGCATAGATACTTTCACACACACACACACACACACACACACACACACACACACACACACACACACACACACACACACACACACATGTACACACACACACACACACACACACACACACACACACACACACACGCACGCACACTTTTTCAATGTCACCAATCATTATAAGAAAACCAGTACGGAAGGCTGGATTAAAGCATGCGTATGGTATAAAAGTGAACAGAAAAGGTAGACTAAAATGAAAGGTGACATGTAAGTGAAATATAACACTCAGTCTGTCAAAGATGTTCTGAAGATGAACAAGTACAGTATAGTTAAAACATCTGTAACCTATATACTATTGGGTATGTGTGCATTATTAGGCAAAAAGAAAATTGCAGATGAGCATACTAGAAAAAGACAAGGTAAAGGAATAAAGGAGTGAATGTCAACAAGCAACTACAAAAACACTAACACCAGTTACGCTTACACCAAATGTCGTATGAGCATGTGATGACATGTTTAATTGTGTCTAACTCAAACGACTGCCTGTCTTTGGCCTTGGCTTGGAGCAATCCATAGAGCTGCTGGAGCCCCTCCATGCAGAGGAAGCCTCTTGATCCAACCTCCAGGGTGATGATGGAGACATGGTGGGTGTGAGAGCAGGCCTTCTTGAGAGCCTCATATCGCTGGACCTTCCTTTCAACAACATATCTCAAATGGTATGGTTAACTCAAGTAGGTGGATTGTGGTGGTGTTCCAGATGATGATGTCTCGGTACTGGTCAGTGGTGGTGATGTCCTGTGGAAAGTTTTACTGACCTGGGAGGTAAGCTGTGTGTGTGTGTGTGTGATGAGTCTGCCAAGCTCTGTCTACTGAGACCATCATCAAGAGTAGTAGTAGTGTACTTGTGTGTGTGTGTGTGTGTGTGTGTGTGTGTGTGTGTGTGTACTGTGTGTGTGTGTGTGTGTGTGTGTGTGTGTGTGTGTTCACGAATTTTGTATGCTAGGTGAAATACTAGGCGGCCTTTTCCCTTAGTTTATCCCACAGGAGCAACTCTTATATCAAGTGTATGCATGAGGCTAACATAGAAGAACCAGCTGAGAATGGTGACACCCCACTGATGGAGGCTGCTTTTGTTGGGCATATCAGTGAGTGAGTGAGAGAGGAGTGTGTGAAGTTGTGAAGGATTGAGCACCACGCCCCCTGGTCCCGGTCCTGCAGGTGTGGCCAAGCTTTTCCTCAGCTATGGAGCTAACATCAACACCCACTCAGTGGAGTTCAAAGAGTCGGCTCTCACCCTCTCCTGCTACAAGGGACATCTGGACATGGTGAGGTTCCTCCTGAGTGCTGGAGCTGACCAGGAGCACAAGACTGATGAGATGCACACAGCATTGATGGAGGCTTCTATGGTATGTAAGTGGGTGTGTACAGTGGGTGTGTCCAGTGGGAGTGTACAGTGGGTGTGTTCGGTTAGTGTTCCAGTGTGTGTGTACAGAGGGGTGTACAGTGGGTGCGGTATAGGAAGGAACCACAAGGAATGAATAAATCATTTCTCTTAGCTGGTTCTTGAATCTCTGGACCCTTCTATTCAGCCATCTTTTTCTAACTTTTCATCCAGCAACCCTTCTTCATTTCCCTATCTCTAGATCTCTGTATTCCTTGTCATTCGTTTTCCATTTCTGAATGCTCTGATTTGCTCTCTTCACATATTTCCTTAAGTCTGTCAGCTTTCTCAAGTCCTCTGATGTCCATCTTTCTCTGTTGACATTCTCCTACAGCTGATGTTGTTTGAGCCCTCTCTTTGCTAGTCTGGTAAGCTCCACCACTGGTCTTGAAAGACTTTGAGTGGTGTAAAACTTGTAATCTGTTGTTGGTTTCCTGACCTGCAGAAGTCATAGGATGTAGGTGTAGTGTAGAGTGTGTCCACTGCAGATGTTGTCTGGTATACATGTGTTGTGTGGTTGTCTTGTTGAGGGTTAGGTTAATCTTCCTCACCACAAGGTGCAAAGGTGGTCTGAGCCAGTGTGTGTGTGTGTACAGACATCTTCCAAGGCCTACCTCCACCTGCTACTGACAGACATGAACTGAGTGACTGTGGGTGCTGCGTACCATTGAGTGGTGTCCACGGTGTCTTGTGGACCCTCTTGTTGTTGAGAAGGTGTTGTCCACATTGAGTCCACTGGTAGTGTGTGGTCAGTAGGAGTTGCTGTCCACATTGAGCCCACTGGTAGTGTGTGCTCAGTAGGAGGTGTTGTCCACATTGAGCCCACTGGTAGTGTGTGGTCAGTAGGAGGTGTTGTCCACATTGAGCCCACTGGTAGTGTGTGGTCAATAGGAGGTGCTGTCCACATTGAGCCCACTGGTAGTGTGTGCTCAGTAGGAGATGTTGTCCACATTGAGCCCACTGGTAGTGTGTGCTCAGTAGGAGGTGTTGTCCACATTGAGCCCACTGGTAGTGTGTGGTCAGTAGGAGATGTTGTCCACATTGAGCCCACTGGTAGTGTGTGCTCAGTAGGAGATGTTGTCCACATTGAGCCCACTGGTAGTGTGTGGTCAGTAGGAGATGTTGTCCACATTGAGCCCACTGGTAGTCACGGTGTGGTCAGTAGGAGGTGTTGTCCACATTGAGCCCACTGGTATTGTGTGCTCAGTAGGAGGTGCTGCTCTGTGATGTTGTGTGTTGTACCAGTGGAGCAGTGAGGACCAACTACACCACACGTGTGTGGTCTGTTTGAATTCAGGTTGAAGGTGAGAACCAGTTGGTGTATTAAGTGTTATCAGGTGTAGTTGTCCCTGCAGGTGGCTGTGGAAGTACTCCTTCTCATCTTGGTCTAGTTCTGTTGGAGGGTACGTCTACATTGAGTGAGTTTGAGATACAGGATGGGGCCCTCCTGTGATGATGTGTTAGTTGACCCATAGATACTCTATACTTCGCGAAGTATAGAGTATCTATGGTTGACCAGTTTACATTCCATGACCAACTGCATGTGCTGCAGTGTGTGTGTGTGTGTGTGTGTGTGTGTGTGTGTGTGTGTGTGTGTGTGTGTGTATGTGTGTATGTGTGGTGATCCTCCCTCCAGTGGGAAAATCTATTGCACTATATATCTGTACTGATTCGAGGGTATTGTCATAGATCTATGGTATTGTGAACCACTGACACAGGAGCACATGGGATAGGTGGACACAGGAGCACAGAGGATAGGTGGACACAGGAACATAGGATAGGTGGACACAGGAACATAGGATAGGTGGACACAGGAGCACATAGGATAGGTGGACACAGGAACATAGGATAGGTGGACACAGGAACATAGGATAGGTGGACACAGGAGCACACAGGAGCACATAGGATAGGTAGACACAGGAGCACACAGGAGCACATAGGATAGGTAGACACAGGAGCACATAGGATAGGTAGACACAGGAGCACATAGGATAGGTAGACACAGGAGCACATAGGATAGGTGGACACAGGAGCACACAGGAGCACATAGGATAGGTGGACACAGGAGCACATAGGATAGGTAGATACAGGAGCACATAGGATAGGTAGACACAGGAGCACATAGGATAGGTGGGCACAGGAGCACACAGGAGCACATAGGATAGGTGGACACAGGAGCACATAGGATAGGTAGACACAGGAGCACATAGGATATATAGGTAGACACAGGAGCACACAGGATAGGTGGACACAGGAGCACATAGGATAGGTGGACACAGGAGTACATGGGATAGGTGGACACAGGAGCACATAGGATAGGTGGACACAGGAGCACATAGGATAGGTGGACACAGGAACATAGGATAGGTAGACACAGGAACATAGGATAGGTGGACACAGGAGCACATAGGATAGGTGGACACAGGAACATAGGATAGGTGGACACAGGAACATAGGATAGGTGGACACAGGAGCACATAGGATAGGTGGACACAGGAGCACACAGGAGCACATAGGATAGGTGGACACAGGAGCACATATATAGGATAGGTGGACACAGGAGCACATAGGATAGGTGGACACAGGTGCACATAGGATAGGTGGACACAGGAGCACATAGGATTGGTGGACACAGGAGCATATACGACTTCACATTAGAGTCAATTATCTCCCCCAACAGCAGTGGGTGGCAGTGTGAGGGAGGGGGGGGGGCTTTTAACTGTAGTGAGTGGTCTTGTGTGTGTGTGCAGGGGGGAGGTATAACAGCAATGGGTGGTCTTGTGTGTGTGTGCAGGGGGGAGGTATAACAGCAATGGGTGGCCATATTTCATTGGTAAGACATGCACTTGTAACAGCAGTGGGTGCCCATGTTTCTTGGGTGGGGACACTTGTAGCAGCAGTGGGTGGTCATGTTTCTTGGGTGGGGACACTTGTAACAGCAGTGGGTGGCCATGTTTCTTGGTGCAGCATACACTTGATGAGGCTAAGACTAAAGTGCTGGTCCAAATGATCCCTGTATATACAGTGAAACCTGTCTAATCCGGCACCCACTAGGGAATGCAAAACAGCGCTGTATTAGCAAGTTGCTGGATTATAGAGGTCAGTTTGTATGGTAAATTAATGGTTGGTGCCTGAGAACCTTGACCAGTTTAGGAGAATGCTGGTTTATAGAGGTGCTGGATTAGGCAGGTTCTACTGTATATTGAAGTGGGTGTAACAAACTAATGAGTTCCCACCCATGAGGAACCACCTGTCTATATGACTCCCACTGGTTGGATGACTGACCTGATATAATATGTGTTGTGTTGTTGTTGGGTTTATCTAATTTGTGTATATTTGATTTGATGTGTTTATCTGTCAATGAATAGTTGTTTGAAGAAGAGAAGTTGAAGCTGACCCACCTCTACTGGAGAGAAAAACCAAATATATTGGAGGGGATGGGGGAACCAACAGCAGTTTATTTGAATGACAAGATATTTGTTGGTGATAGAGGGAGGTGGGGGTGGAGGAGGAGGAGGAGGAGGAGGATGGGAAGGTGGTGGTTCTATAATCAGTTTCTATGGAGGGGGTGGTTGGGGTTCTATGATCAGTTTCTGTATGTGTTCAATGTTGTCAGTCGGAAATGGTCTACAGTACCATTTCATGATTCTTGTGCAATGTGTGGCTTCACCTTAGCAACCACAGCCAACCAGGTACACACTTTAGGTGGTGACCGGAGAAAGGATGGGAAAGAAGAAAGGTATTCAGAATTAGTATTCTCTTTGGATGATAATATGAAGTGGTCGAATACACTCCCACCACTGAACATAGGGAGGAGGTATGCTATGTCAACTTCTTTTGAGGACATGATTGTTGTTGCTGGTGGTGAGGGTAGGAATGGTTGGTTGTCATCAGTAGAAGTGTTGGACAGTTCCCAGCCATCCTCCACTTGGTGGAAGATTTGTGATTTATATACCTGTAAAGTCTTGGCTCATGCAGTGCACAGTAACAGACAGTGAACTCTTCATTGGATGTGGTGGTGGTACTGCTAATACAGTTAACACAGCCAAACGAAGTGCTGTAAAGGAATCACTGATTCCAAGTGATCCTAAATCAAGTGTATCTCCTGAATCCTTTTGGCAGTCCCTCCCTAAAGCCTCACTCAAGTGGAGTTGTTTAGTTTCTGTAAACAACTGCCTTGTTACTGTGGGTGGTCGTGATGATGACGGCAAATCCAGTTCATCGGTTGCTTTGTATGATTGTTATAAAAAGACATGGACTAAAGTGTCTGATATTGGAAAGAGTAGAGAGTCCCCAGCTGTTGTGGTTTGTACATTTAAGAACAAACAGGAACTTTTTGTACTTTGTGGTTGGGGTGCTGACATTTCTGTAGAATCATGTGAATTATTTTGAGTGTGTTTGTTCCCATTCCCATTTATACTTTTAGGCCACCATTTTATTCTCACCTTCCCGGTGAAAATAAAATGGCGGCCGGAATTGGGTCTGGGTACGAGACTACCTTTGATCTATAATTGTTTTTTTTTCAATTCACATTGCCATTTGCAAGTTTCCAGTGGTGTATTGAATTTTGTACATTTATCGATTATCTATTCTGACTTTGTAATCAAATTGATTTATTCCTGAAAGTTGGCTGTCAAGTCCACATGAACCAAAGCAGGTAGTGCATGGAATAGGATGATAGGTGAAGCTGTTCCCAATATAGAGAGAGATCTGTCAACTGAGACCAACATATTGCAGTATACTGCATAATAAATTCTGCAAACAATGTCATGTCACATGACATTCATGTGATCATACTAACGAAAGCAACAGATATGTATGTCATGATTGGAATACCATTTTTATTAAAACAAAAAAATTCCTCAAACAGCAGATGTCTTGGGTGGGAAAATCCCTAAAAGAAAACAAACTCCTTTGAATCTAGAATAATTAATGCCAGCATGCACTCAGATACTTCAAGGACAAAGTACGTTGAGTTTAAATGTGTCGTGGTGTGTGATGGTGTGTGTGATGGTGTGTGTGTGTGTGTGTGTGTGTGTGTGTGTGTGTGTGTGTGTGTGTTTGTGTGCATGTGTGTGTGTGTGTGTGTGTTTGTGTGCATGTGTGTGTGTGTGTGTGTTTGTGTGCATGTGTGTGTAGCGGAGCTTATCTTGATGCTACGGACATCATGATCAGTGGATGATAGTCTTTGTATGCCTGTATGTTGATGTACTAAGTCCTCAAACCTCCTGGTGTTGTCTCCATTGATGTGTTGCGCGGATTGATCTTACCCATGAAGGAGGCGGGTGATGAGGAAGGACATGCGATGACGTCAACACTAGTCAGTCAACCCATAGATGCTCTAGCCTACGGTCAATGAGTAGGTTAGAGTACCTATGGCCAACCATAGTCCAGCCAGCTGACTGGACTAGAACGAGGGTCGCAGCTGGCTGGACTAGGTCAACCGTTGCTGTCTTTGTCGCCTCGTTGGATCACGTGTCCTGTACCACGTGATCTCGAACCCCCACCCTTTCCACAATGGCCGAGAAGAAAGAGAAGAAAAAGAGTTGGACCTACAAAGAACTAGTTGTCGCTACCGGTGGAGGTGAGCTCAAATCTATTGTTGATTCGATGAAGAAGTGATCGCGTAGCAGTACGACTGCGTTCTTTTCCTATGATTGATAGCCCACTGGACCTCCTTGCGAACGATCGAGGCCGCCTATTGTGACTACCGTATACTGTACAATCATAGCAGACCAGATATTGATGTTCTTTAAACCTTTAAATTTGTGTCCTATTAAGTTTTTATTCATTGCATGCTCTTCAAGTGCTATTTCCTTGTTTGTCTGTTCCTGTATTAATTGACTGATTTTCTTGTGATTAACGTGTTGTACGTGTGTTGTCTGTAGAACTGGACGAGGCGGCCAAGTACGACTGGTTGCATGTGGCCATCACTGATTTAAGAGACATAGGTCTGCTGAAGGATTTGATTTCTGAAGGAGCGTGTGTGAACATTCCCGAGAATAATCCCGAGGGTTTCGTGTGTAGTCCGCTTATGCAGTGTGTGGAGTACGACTTTGTAGAGGGTGTGTCTGCCCTAGTGGAGGGCGGAGCTGAGGTGGATTTTCGATCTCCATTATGTCCATACAAGGCGACTCCACTTCATCGTGCCGTCCAGGAGGACAACCTCCCAATAGTGAAGGAGCTTATGTCGTACGGTGCCGATCCCTACCGCCTTGTGAAGGGATTGAGTTCTCTAAACGGTAAACCTTTCAGTTGGGACTGCTTTGACTTAGCTAAGTTCGTGGATAGTGATGGAATGAAGTCATACTTGAGGAAATACAAGGTTTGTTGCTTAAAGCTAGTGTGTGTGTTGTGTATAGGGTGCAAGTGGTGTGCATGAGGGATATGACATGTGAAATATAGTCAGCCATGCCAGCTTAGTCTCACATAGCCATGCAGACCCTCAACTTCTTAAAGGGACACTCCGGGCAAAATAGAAGTTTGTCCTCAAACAGAGAGTCTTTGATGCTGATTCCAATGCTGCAAACCATTTATGCATGTGTGCTCTAGTTTAGGAGATATTTTAGAAATTCTCAAATTGACGTCATCACGTGATGTCATTGAGTGGCGGTCCGTTGAGTTCACAGTGTACCAATATACACGAATATAGCAAAGATAAGGAGGCACAGGGTATTGGAGACAGTAGGACAGAATTGATATGCATGGCTTTGTTTCATTCTTTTAAGCTGGTCGTATTATGCGGAACTGCAGCCCAAGATGGTCAAATTCAGCAATAGTGTATAATCGTGAGTCATCTGCACTATTTCTATTGCTGAGAGGTGAAAATGTGACCGTAGTCGTCAAAAACAACTCGAAATGCATTTTCTAGTACTCGTACAGATCCCAAAACGAATCGCGCTAGTACCTCTTCCTAAGGCTCAATCACTCTTTGACGTCACGTTGTGTCATTGAACATGGCGAATTTTAACTCATAATTTACGGTTTTAACTGCAAATATCTCGTAAACTAAGCAGTGCATGCAGAAAACAGTAGCAATTTTGGGATCAGCATAAAAGAGTCTATATTTGTTGAACTTAACTTAATAATAATATATTTTGACTGGAGTGTCCCTTTAAACTTCTAAAATGTCACCTCTCCTTTTCACAGAAAGATCGAAGAGGTTTGAATCTGGCTATGCGAGACTATGCTAGCAGTAAGAGTTTTTGAGAGTTGTTACTGTTTTTGACCTGTCATGACTGCATTAGCCAGCTCTTTTGAAAGAGTATTAAGTTGGTGTATTTTCATTACAATGTTCAAAGTCATCAGTTGATAGTTTCCTTCTCTTTAGGGAAGATATAACAATAGAGCCATTTTATTCAATGTGTATACGTACGTCATTGCACCAAATGTGGGGTTTCCAGTGACTATAATACATATCTCTTTCACATGCACCCTATGTGAAATGGAGGGGGATTGATTGAAGTGGCATTTAACCCCAATCAAATAAGAATGTGTGTGTGTACCAATGCCTACTTTACTGTGTGCAGAAAAAATGGCATCCATTTTAGAACTTTTGTAAATTCAGTTATTTCTTTTTACATGTTTGGATGCAAAATTAATTGACAAGAACACACATAATGTGTTTTTGCAGAAAAGGTGTCCAGTCCAATGTACGTGTAATAGTATAAGAAGGCATATTATCAATTAAGTGACATCATGCAGTTTCACACTCGTCTGATAATTTTCACAATGATCTACTCTAAAGTAAACTCTAATTCTCCTTCGAAAACAACTGTCTTGGCCTTTAGGAAATGAAACAACTATTTAGGGGTTCAAATGTACACAAGAAAAAAAAATTATGAACATTAATCACGCGCCAACCCCATTTTTTGCATTATGTTGTTGCTAGGTAAAGATGTGTGCATTCTCTACTGTTTTAATTGAAGGGTTTTCTTTAGCAATTTCACCTTCAGTTGTCAAGAAAGGCTATATATTTCGAAGGTTTCATAAAGTCCTGTGCCAGTAAATTGCTTGATTTCTCTCCTTACTACCACCTACTGGTTAGCCTGACATGTAGGGTTTGCTATGGTGTTCTAAAATCTGAAAGCTAAAGAAAAAATGATATAGAAGCACAGATATTGGTCCAGCAGCCACCAGATCTTCTGGACCTGTTCCTATATGCCCCTGGAGAAATACAGACCAACAATGGTATGCAGTGGAACCTCTATAATCCGACAGTGATGGGGTCAAGAAAAAATGTCGGATTGTAGAGGTTATTGGATTACAGAGAATTACTTAATTTTGCTTTTTAAATCAGTCTCACTAGCACACATGAGTGCCCTATGATGTGCCATCAGTCAGGGTATATACACACACAGTGAGATAGAAACTACTGATCTAAGTGTAGCTCTTAGCCAAACTGAGGTTGTTGCAAACGCCGAATAGTCTACTGGCTTTGAATTTCTTAAGCACAAGTGCTTATAGAATAGGCCCATGGAGAGGGTGAAAGAATACAAAGGTTTGTCCACCTATTTTGTCCATGTGGCCTCTTAGGTTCTACAATCCTTTGACACTGACAGTGCGATTTACGGAGCGTCGAGCTCCAAGTATTGGCCGTTTTCCTATGTAAGTCCAAATTTCCTTCTAAAATTGTTCCTCTGGGCCTCAGAACAGCGGCACTAACAAACATGAGCTAGATTTTATCCTTAGAAATAGTTGTGTATATCCTCTCCTCAACAAGGCAGCCATTTTTCTAAGGGATTTCCGGATTATACGGAATAAATTATGATAGAGGGGATGAAAAACGGTGTCAGATTACAGATTGCAGAGTTTTCCGGATTATAGAATATGTTTCGCATATGAGTCATGTCTGTTCCACACTTTTCAGTCGGATTATGCCTAATTTCGGATTGCAGAGGAGTCGGATTAAGCAGGTTCCACTGCAATACCATATGTCAGGAAATTTTTGCGGCTTAATAATTTTCGTGGATTTTGCGGCTCGAAAGGATCCGGAAATTATTCATCCGCACACTTCAGTGAAAAAAGTGGTCGCTGATGGGATCAGTACCGCTTTTGCTCATTGACATAGGATTTGTTTGCATGCAAGGATAAATTATACAATCTTCTTTGCTTAGATTTTTAGTTTGATTTTTCCTTGGGTTCTACTTTGTTAAGCTTAACTTTTCGCATACCCGTTGTTGCCTAATGACCAATTTATTGGCTCTACCCTCGCTAAGCGACTTTCACTATTCTTTACCTTCCACATTTGTGACAAAAACCCTCGTAAAACAAATTTTGTTTGCACAAAGATAGAATCGTGCTCCTTCAATTCTTCCGTATTGAGGAGCGGCCATTTTTGTTATGTGGTTATCTCTGCATAATTTTGTATAATCATCGTATATGTGCGTTTCTTGGCTTACATTTGCGTTTTCACTTATACTTTAGAGCCTTTTATTCACATGGCACAATGCTCTATCAGTATAAAATTGCTATGAGAGTAATAGAATTGAAGTAAGCTATCGAACAATATAAAAATCAAAGTGCTGCGATAAATTTGACGAAGTACCGGCATCTACTAGGAGAGCCAATAAGTTGGTCTTGAGGCAACAAAGGGTTAGGGAACGTAGCTATGTACATATGAATGTTCACCGATAGTCTTCAAGCTTTCACGACGACATTGCAAGTCAACAAGCAAGTCAGTGCCTTCGTTCGCTTCTTTCATGGCTTTCTTCCAGAAATAGAGAAAGATTATAGCAACAAAAGACTAGTAAGATAAGGCAGGATTAAAGGGGGATCCAAAAATTGTTAATATCAGCTATCCACAAAAGTTTTATCCTGCGAAAGTTTGTATGTGTATAGTATCTTGTGGTGAACGTACGGTATAGAAGAAAAGTGATTCCTGTATTAAAGTGGGTGTAAAAAAACTGATGAGTTCCCACCAAAGTTATGGCACTTTTTGCGAATAAACAAAATGGCTGCAGCTTTTGAATGTCTCAAACAAAACACCTTGTTTTCTCTTCCTGCAAATACAAAGACTCAAGAAACCATCTACGTAGGTAGTGTTTTGAACATTTATATTTTGTGCATATGTAATTTAAAGAGCCAAAAACATGTTGTATGTGTTGTATATTGTCGATTTTTAGAAAGAAGAACTCCTGTGCACAAGGATCTTATGGTCAAAAATGTGCGGGTTTACATCTCTACCTAGATACTTCAAACTTTGTAAAATTATCCCTAAAGGACTGAACTTCAAATTTTGATTGTTGGTCCATCCGTTCACTTTATGCGCAGCCATTTGTTACTATTAGCTGTTCTTCGTGATCAGAAATCCCTGGACATAACAACCGTGGAATGGAGCAGCGGTTTCCCCAAATCAGAAAAGTAAGATTTGGACATGTCCTGTCTTCTGAATTCACTTGCCCATATAAATTCAGATGTCTTGACCCGCGCCTTTTACGTTTTTTGCTTATTTTGGTATGGTTAAATTCGACAATATACAACACATGCAACATGTTTTGAGCTCTTTAAATTATGTATGCACAAAATATGAATGCTCAAAACACTACCTAGATGGTTTCTTGAGTCTTTGCACTTGCAGGAAGAGAAAAGAAGGTGTTTTATTTGAGGCATTTGAAAGCAGCAGCCATTTTTTTCACGAAAAGTGCCATAGTATACCTGAGAAACACCTGTCTATGCTCCCACTGGTTGGATGACTGACCTGATATATGTGTTGTGTTGTTGTTGGGTTTATCTAATTGGTATATATTTGATTTGATGTGTTTATCTGTCAATGAATAGTTGTTTGAAGAAGAGAAGTTGAAGCTGACCCACCTCTACTGGAGAAAACAACCATATGTATTGAAGAGAATGTGGTGGCCAACAGCAGTTTATTTGAATGACAAGATATTTGTTGGTGATAGGAAGTGGTGGAGGGGGTCCTATAATCAGTTTCTGTATGTGTTCAATGTTGTCAGTCGAACATGGTCTAAAGTACCATTTCATGATTCTTGTGCAATGCATGGCTTCACCTTAGCAACCACAGCCAACCAGGTACACACTTTAGGTGGTGACTGGAGAAAGGGTAGGAAAGTAAAACAGTATTCAAAAGTAGTATTCTCTTTGGATGATAATATGAAATGGTCCAATACACTCCCACCACTCAACATAGGGAGGGTGTGGGCTACATCAACTTCTTTTGAGGACATGATTGTTGTTGCTGGTGGTGTGGGTAGGAATGGTAATCGGTTGTCATCAGTAGAAGTGTTGGACAGTTCCCAGCCATCCTCCACTTGGTGGGAGATTTGTGATTTACCTGTAGAGTCTCTGTTCATGCAGTGCACAGTAACAGACAATGAACTCTTCATTGGATGTGGTTATGATACTGCTAATATAGTTTACACAGCCAAACTGAGTGCTGTAAAGGAATCACTGATTCCACGCAATCCTGAATCAAGCATATCTCCTGAATCCTTTTGGCAGTCCCTCCCTGAAACCCCACTGAAGTGGAGTGGTTTAGTTGCTGTAAAGAACTGCCTTGTTACTGTGAGTGGCCGTGATGATGTCAAATACCATTCATCTGTTAGTTTGTATGATTGTTATAAAAACACATGGACTAAAGTGTCTGATATTGGAAAGAGTAGAGACTCCCCAGCTGTTATGGTTTGTACATTTGAGAGCAAACAGGAACTTTTTGTACTTTGTGGTTGGGGTGGTGGCACTTCTGTAGAATCGTGTGAATTATTTTGAGTGTGTTTGTTCCCATTCATATTTGTAGTTTCATGGAATTGAAAATTGACTTTGATTATGTTTTCCTTATTCCCATTCCCATTTGTAAGTTTCCAATTGTGCATTGAATTTTGTACATTGATTGATCCTAATTGTGGACACTGGTTTTGTAGTCCATTGATTTATTTCTGAAAGTTGACTGTTGAGTCCACATGAACCAAAGCAGGTAGTGCATGGAATAGGATGATAAGTGAAGCTGTTCCCAAGAGAGATCAGTCTACTGAGACCAACATCAAGAGTGGTAGTGTGTGTGTGCGTGTGTGCAGGCGTGTGTGCGTGCGTGAGTGCATGTGTGTGGGGATTCGTGTGTGTACATTAAATGCATAATACTGCGGCCTACATGCATAATATCTAAGGTAAGGTGTATCTGTCTCTTGTGTTGGCTAAAAGACTACTCTTAGGTTAGGTTAAGGGGTGTGTCCATGCTAGTGGGTGTGTATCTCCCCCCCCCCCCCCCCCCCCCCCCCCCCCCCCACCTGTCCATGACAGACCACACACATGCTGCATGTACCTGACATGCACACAACATGAGCACTGTTCAGCCTTCTGTTCAGCCATCTTCTCTCTCTGTATGTGTGTGGTGTGTGTGTGTGTGTATGTTGTGTACATGTGTGTGTGTACATGTGTGTGTGTGTGTGTGTGTGTGTGTGTGTGTGTTGTGTGTGTGTGTGTGTGTGTATGTATGTGTGTGTGTGTGTGTGTGTGTGTGTGTGTGTGTGTGTGTGTGTGTGTGTGTGTGGTGATCCTCCCTCCATGCAGAGTGGATAACTATCTTACTCCACCTTCATGGTGTCCACACCATGAAGGTGGAGTAAGGTGGAGATAGGTGGTCGTCTCCTTTACCACCTGATGCATCCTTCCACATTGAGACAGTGTCTGTGTGTGTACATGCTGAGTTTGGTGGTAGTTTTGGTGTTAAAGAGTGTCTGATAGAGAGCGGGGCTTCCTGATAGATTCCATCATGCCATCCGCACACCATGATAGGTGTTGTCACTTCCCCTCCATTGTAGAAATGAACTTGTGAGTGTTTTCTGTAGCAGTTAAAGTGTTCACAGGAGTGTGGTGACCAGCCCCACACCCAACCCATCTGTGTAGTTGAGTGTGGTGACCAGCCCCACACCCAACCCATCTGTGTAGTTGTGTGTGTGGTGACCAGCCCCACACCCAACCCATCTGTGTAGTTGTGTGTGTGGTGACCAGCCCCACACCCAACCCATCTGTGTAGTTGTGTGTGGTGACCAGCCCCACACCCAACCCATCTGTGCAGTTGTGTGTGGTGACCAACCCCACACCCAACCCATCGATGTAGTTGTGTTGGTGACCAGCCCCACACCCAACCCATCTGTGCAGTTGTGTGTGGTGGCCAGCCCCACACCCAACCCATGTGTGTAGTTGTGTGTGGTGGCCAGCCCCACACCCAACCCATCTGTGCAGTTGAGTGTGGTGGCCAGCCCCACACCCAACCCATCTGTGTAGGTGTGTGTGGTCACCAGCCCCACACCCAACCCATCTGTGTAGTTGAGTGTGGTGACCAGCCCCACACCCAACCCATCTGTGTAGTTGAGTGTGGTGACCAGCCCCACACCCAACCCATCTGTGTAGTTGAGTGTGGTCACCAGCCCCACACCCAACCCATCTGTGTAGTTGTGTTGGTGACCAGCCCCACACCCAACCCATCTGTGCAGTTGTGTGTGGTGGCCAGCCCCACACCCAACCCATCTGTGTAGTTGTGTGTGGCCACCAGCCCCACACCCAACCCATCTGTGCAGTTGTGTGTGGTGGCCAGCCCCACACCCAACCCATCTGTGTAGTTGAGTGTGGTGGCCAGCCCCACACCCAACCCATCTGTGTAGTTGTGTGGTGACCAGCCCCACACCCAACCCATCTGTGTAGTTGTGTGTGGTGACCAGCCCCACACCCAACCCATCTGTGTAGTTGAGTGTGGTGGCCAGCCCCACACCCAACCCATCTGTGTAGTTGTGTGGTGACCAGCCCCACACCCAACCCATCTGTGTAGTTGTGTGTGGTCACCAGCCCCACACCCAACCCATCTGTGTAGTTGAGTGTGGTGGCCAACCTCACACCCAACCCATGTGTAGTTGTCTGTGGTGACCAGCCCCACACCCAACCCATCTGTGTAGTTGAGTGTGATCACCAGCCCCACACCCAACCCATCTGTGTAGTTGTGTGTGTGGTGACCAGCCCCACACCCAACCCATCTGTGTAGTTGAGTGTGGTGACCAGCCCCACACCCAACCCATCTGTGTAGGTGTGTGTGGTCACCAGCCCCACACCCAACCCATCTGTGTAGTTGAGTGTGGTGACCAGCCCCACACCCAACCCATCTGTGTAGTTGAGTGTGGTGACCAGCCCCACACCCAACCCATCTGTGTAGTTGTGTTGGTCACCAGCCCCACACCCAACCCATCTGTGTAGTTGTGTTGGTGACCAGCCCCACACCCAACCCATCTGTGCAGTTGTGTGTGGTGGCCAGCCCCACACCCAACCCATCTGTGTAGTTGAGTGTGGCCACCAGCCCCACACCCAACCCATCTGTGTAGTGGAGTGTGGTGACCAGCCCCACACCCAACCCATCTGTGTAGTTGTGTTGGTGACCAGCCCCACACCCAACCCATCTGTGCAGTTGTGTGTGGTGGCCAGCCCCACACCCAACCCATCTGTGTAGTTGAGTGTGGCCACCAGCCCCACACCCAACCCATCTGTGTAGTGGAGTGTGGTGACCAGCCCCACACCCAACCCATCTGTGTAGTTGAGTGTGGTGACCAGCCCCACACCCAACCCATCTATGTAGTTGAGTGTGGTGACCAGCCCCACACCCAACCCATCTGTGTAGTGGAGTGTGGTGACCAGCCCCACACCCAACCCATCTGTGTAGTTGAGTGTGGTGACCAGCCCCACACCCAACCCATCTGTGTAGTTGTGTGTGGTGACCAGCCCCACACCCAACCCATCTGTGTAGTTGAGTGTGATCACCAGCCCCACACCCAACCCATCTGTGTAGTTGTGTAAATCCAACCTGTCCACTCTTTCCAGTGTCCAATTGTTGAGTCTTGTTCTTCTCTTTCCTCTAGTGGATTTGGTTGTGTTATGTGTAGTCCTTGCTCAAAAGGAGAATCTGCTATTGCTAACAACACTTCATGTGTGGAGTGTGGTCCAGGTGGGTGGAGCTTGTTTGTGTAGCCACACCCCCTGTTGCATCATCCTATCCTGTTCAAACAGGTTACTACCAGCGGATGTTGGGAGGAGGGATGTGCTTAGTGTGCAAACTCGGTACACTGAGCATGCAAGTGAGTACTCCATGAAGGTGTTGTGCAACTATAAGACTGCATTACATCACATCAGCTAGACATTGCAACATCTCATCTTCATGTTTCAGAGATTGTGCTTCACCATAGCTGTGCATTGCCACTCTTCAAATGTATGTTACAACACTTCCTCCACATATTGCAACACTCCTCCTGTGTATTGCAACCCTCGTCCTGTGTATTGCAACACTGCTCCCATATATTGCAACACTCCCCATGTGTATTGCAACATTGTGGAGAAAGAACTTAGTGTGTGGACAGTGGTGGTGTGGAGTGTGAAGGGTGATGGTGTGGGATGTGGAGGGTGATGGCGTGGGGTGTGGGGGTGATGGTGTGGGATGTGGGATGTGGAGGGTGATGGTATCATGAGGTGTGGAGGGTGATGGCGTGAGGTTGGAGGGTGATGGTGTGGGGTGTGGATGAATTACTAAGTATAACCAACTTCTGATGATCTCTCTGTCCACCAGGAACCCTACACCACTCACTGGACACTCATTGAGAGCTCATTCTCTTTTGTTAGCTGAACATATTTCTACTACACCACAGAAGAATGTCAACCATGTGGTCTTGTCCACATCTAACAATAGAACTCGTATTTCAGTACCTTTGGAAGTTCATTGGTGCATGTTTGAATTTTGCATGAGATTTGAAATAAAATTTAATGTTCCTTTATATTTGTTCAGGTCACATGACCAGCACATGCCTCACAGCAGAAGGTTCTTGTGTGTTGTGAGTGTAGCTGTCCATCATGACTGCATGTCTGGTGCACCCTTCACTTGACAACACACCACATTTCTGATCATCTGTAGCTACAGCTGATCAGATGTCTATTTGTATTGGGTTTACCCTCAGTCAAGTCATCCATCCTGTGCCTGTGATGACAGGTCTCATCAAGGCTGGTCTGAGGAAGTGTGTGGGTGAATGTCACTGATGATTCCTACAGGTACACCACCCCTAGCTGAACTAACCACCTCCTTTAGTCTTATACTCGCATGTGTGATGTACTAGTGTACATCTGTTGTTGAATTCAGTGAAACTTGCTTATTAGTACGTACCTCGAAAAGTGCAGTAGTAATTGTTATCAGAAGTACTTACTATCAGGATTAGTTCATGCACATGTACATGAGGTATACACAGGGACAGAACGAGGAGTACTTACCACCCAGGAGTATTATATGTAGTAGTACTCTAATTATATAAAACCACATGCACATGTGCACTATATGTGGTCTGATCTCTGCCTGTATGAGAGGGCATTGATCTCAGCAAGGACACTCAGACAGGAGTGACCATGCAACAGGCACGATCATGCATGGCCACTGCAGAGAGCCACATCTAACTGTGATCATTGACAATGATTCTATAGGTAGTATGTAATGTATTGACATGCATATTCCCTGTAGTATGTTAGTATTAACTTTGGTACTAATGATTTTTTTGTCTAATTCCCTGTCTGGCAACGTCAGACTATGCACATGCCCTGTCGTGAATTGAAAGGCCCTCTCGGAATCTGTGGCTGTACATGTTACACTCGATCTACCACCATCCACCAGAGATGACATATGGAGTATACAAGGATATTGTCGAGTGAGCGGTTCATTGAGCGAGAGATTGAGGAATCTAGCGTAACCTCCTAGTGTATACGCGCTATAGACGAAGAAAAGTTCTTTCTCTAGTCTCAATCTCCTTCCAGAGTTGCTGAAAAGCGATAACTTCTCTTAGTGAGCTCTAGTCTGTCTATTTATCACACTAGCGTCTCGCGGCGAAGACACCGTAAATCTTCTAGGCTACGCTTAAGCTAAGTCTAATTTTTGGTACTATTAGTTGATCGATCGTGAAAGCGTAAAATTAGAGCGTATCACATGCAGTAGAATTCCAATAAAGGATTATATATGAATGTTAGTGTATAGTATAGAGTACAGTAAAATCTCGATAATTAGAACCATGATAATTAGAATATCTGCCTTAATTCAATCATTGATATGAATGTACCGTTCCAAATGTATGGAGTACATATGTGGTTGGTTAATTAGAACTTGCATGTGGATAATTAGAACTTTTTTACCGGAAAATCAAGGTTCAAATTAAAGAGATTTTACTGTATCTAATATTTTTACAGACAATCCAACTGTTGTTTTGTGTAGGTGAACCGAGTGAGATCGAAAAGTATCACTGGTTGAACATTTCCATTAAACTTCACAATGTGAAGTTGATGAAGGAGCTGATTTCAAAAGGAGTGTGTGTCAACTTTCCTGCTGAGCTTCCAAAGGATGCTGAATTCAGTCCTCTTCACAACTGTGTGGACTACAATCTACTTGAAGGTATTCCCCTTCTAGTGGATGCAGGAGCTGATGGGGACATCCATGCACGGGACAAGCACAGACTAACTCCACTTCATCGTGCTATTCTTGCTGAGGAGCTCCCAATGGTGAAGGAACTGATGTTCCACGGTGCCGATCCCTATATACTGCCTTGTTGAGATAGTGGATTCTGTGAGTGGGAAGCTTGTGAGATGGACTGTTTTGAACTGGCCAAAGTGTTGCAGAATGATGAAGTGATGTCATATTTGAGCAAATACAAGGTTTGTTACGGCTGTACATGGCTTGGTGGATGTATGTTATAGGGGTTTGTTCACTTCATTGTAACACACTGCGCGCACGTGTGTGTGTGTGTGTGTGTGTGTGTGTGTGTGTGTGTGTGTGTGTGTGTGTGTGTGTGTGTGCATCTAATATGTGCGTTGTGCCGGTCCTATAGCAAGGAATAAGGCATCAACTGCAGACCTAAAACAGGTTCTGCATACAAGTGTGGTGCTTTCCATAAAGTTGCCAACAAACCTTTAGTCACACATTCCACAAAACGCAATCGTGCTGAGCTCCTTCATGGGCAAAAGGAGAGGTGGAGTTTTGACCTATAGTTTTGGTGGTGAATCTTTTGTTTAAGGCTGAAGAGGGCAATTTAAAAGGTTATTGTAGACCAGCCATTTATCCGCAAATTGCATGGCCTGTCCTTGACTTAATCATGGAAAGTACCCTTAAACCCTAACCCAGCGCTATCCCTAACATATCACCGGTTAGAGTTTATTTATATATTATTGGAGAAGCGCCCACACCTGCATGACCACAAGTACCAGGACCAGAACTACCATGACAGTACTACGTAGTCCTACACTTGTCGTTGACTTTATCATGGAAAGTACCACATGTAGTGTGCACAGAGTCTGTCACATGTAATTAATGACAGTGTTCAGACTTTGTTTACAGATGAAGTTGTTTTGTGTTGAGAGTGTTTTGATTTGACACATGATTTATCCCCTTATTACCCTGTGGGTGTGGTCAGAAGATTATGCTGCTATGTAATGTTAACTGAGTCACTTGAGTTTCTTCAGTAAATATGGGACAATGAATGGGTGGACTGCATTGATGGCCAACTCTTGTAAAATCTCCCCTTGGTGCCTTGTGGGTGTGGTCAGAGGCATACTTAAGTTCAAAGTCATCACCATGTTGTGTTTCAATCTTTTCATGAAACGTTTCCATGCAGGGCTGCATACAGGATTCGGGGCTAGGGGGGGGGGCATATTGAGCTTCCTAAATCTTAGGGGGGGAGGGATTATAGGTAGCAATGCTATGGGGGTACAGCAGGTATAACAATGCTATGTACGTACAACTCAAGGGGGTTAAGGTTTAAGGGTTACTTGGTGACAGTGGTCTTGAGAAAATTTTTCAAAATTACAGCATAAAAGCTTGTTTTTCATCCATTTACGAATAAATTCTACCTTTCAGGAACCCTTAGTGTATATGTTGAGATACACAGGAGCATGTAGGATTTCGATCGATATATGACTTCACATTAGAGTCAATTATCTCCCCCAACAGCAGTGGGTGGCAGTGTGGGGGGGGGGGGGGGGGCTTTTAACTGTAGTGCATGAGTGGCCTTGTGTGTGTGTGTGCAAGGGGGAGGTATAACAGCAATGGGTGGCCATATTTCATTGGTAAGACACTTGTAACAGCAGTGGGTGGCCATGTTTCTTGGGTGGGGACACTTGTAGCAGCAGTGGGTGGTCATGTTTCTTGGGTGGGGACACTTGTAACAGCAGTGGGTGGCCATGTTTCTTGGGTGGGGACACTTGTAGCAGCAGTGGGTGGCCATGTTTCTTGGTGCAGCATACACTTGATGAGGCTAAGACTGAAGTGCTGGTCCAAATGATCCCTGTACATACAGTGAAACCTGTATAATCCGGCACCCATTGGGGAATGCAAAACAGTGCTGGATTAGCAGGTTGCTGGATTATAGAGGTCAGTTTGTATGGTAAATTAATGATCAGTGCCTGAGAACCTTGACCGGATTAGGAGAATGCTGGTTTATAAAGGTGCTGGATTAGGCAGGTTCTACTGTATATTGAAGTGCATGGGTGTAACAAACTAATGAGTTCCCTCCAATGAGGAAACACCTGTCTATAATAATATGACTCCCACTGGTTGGATGACTGACCTGATATATGTGTTGTGTTGTTGTTGGGTTTATCTAATTTGTATAATAATATATTTGATTTGATGTGTTTATCTGTCAATGAATAGTTGTTTGAAGAAGAGAAGTTGAAGCTGACCCACCTCTACTGGAGAGAAAAACCAAATACATTGGAAGGGATGGGGGAACCAACAGCAGTTTATTTGAATGACAAGATATTTGTTGGTGAAAGAAGGGGGTGGTCCTATGATCAGTTTCTGTATGTGTTCAATGTTGTCAGTCGAACATGGTCTAAACTACCATTTCATGATTCTTGTGACATGTGTGGCTTCACCTTAGCAACCACAGCCAACCAGGTACACACTTTAGGTGGTGACTGGAGAAAGGATGGGAAAGAAGAAAGGTATTCAGAATTAGTATTCTCTTTGGATGATAATTTGAAGTGGTCGAATACACTCCCACCACTGAACATAGGGAGGAGGTATGCTATGTCAACTTCTTTTGAGGACATGATTGTTGTTGCTGGTGGTGAGGGTAGGTATGGTTGGTTGTCATCAGTAGAAGTGTTGGACAGTTCCCAGCCGTCATCCACTTGGTGGGAGATTTGTGATTTACGTGTAAAGTCTTGGCTCATGCAGTGCACAGTAACAGACAATGAACTCTTCATTGGATGTGGTGGTGGTACTGCTAATACAGTTTACACAGCCAAACGAAGTGCTGTAAAGGAATCACTGATTCCAAGTGATCCTAAACCAAGTGTATCTCCTGAATCCTTTTGGCAGTCCCTCCCTAAAGCCCCACTCAAGTGGAGTGGTTTAGTTTCTGTAAACAACTGCCTTGTTACTGTGGGTGGTCGTGATGATGACGGCAAATCCAGTTCATCTGTTGATTTGTATGATTGTTATAAAAAGACATGGACTAAAGTGTCTGATATTAGAAAGAGTAGAGAGTCACCAGCTGTTGTGGTTTGTACATTTGAGAACAAACAGGAGCTTTTTGTACTTTGTGGTTGGGGTGCTGACATTTCTGTAGAATCATGTGAATTATTTTGAGTGTGTTTGTTCCCATTCCCATTTATACTTTTAGGTAGATCTGCAAATTGACGTTAGTACTTTGGTCTAGTCTCATACCCAGACCAACTTCCGGCCACCATTTTATTCTCACCTTCCCGGTGAGAATAAAATGGCGGCCGGAATTGGGTCTGGGTAGGAGACTACCTTTGATCTATAATTATTGTTTTTTTTCAATTCCCATTGCCATTTGCAAGTTTCCAATGGTGTATTGAATTTTGTACATTTATCAATTATCTATTCTGACTTTGTAATCAATTGATTTATTCCCTAAAGTCGACTGTTGAGTCCACATGAACCAAAGCAGGTAGTGCATGGAATAGGATGATAAGTGAAGCTGTTCCCAAGAGAGATCTGTCTACTGAGACCAACATGAAGAGTGGAAGTGTGTGTGTGTGTGTGTGCGCGCGCGCGTGTGTGTGTGTGTGTGTGTGTGTGTGTGTGTACATACATGAGTGCGTGCGAGCATGCATGCATGTGTATGTGTGTACTGCATGTATACGTATAATTTGTGTATATTGCAGTATACTGTATAATAAGTTCGATCTGCAGACAATGTTTTGTCACATGACATTCATGTGACCACACTATAACGAAAGCAACAGATGTGTATGTCATGATTGGAATACAATTTTTATTAAAACAAAAAAAATCCTCAAACAGCAGATGTCTTGGATGGGTGGGAAAATCCCTAGAAGAAAACAAACTCCTTTGAATCTAGAATAATTAATGCCAGCATGCATGCACTCAGATACTTCAAGGACAAAGTATGTTGAGTTTAAATGTGCCGTGGTGTGCATGGTGTGTGTGATGGTGTGTGTGTGTGTGTGTGTGTGTGTGTGTGTGTGTGTGTGTGTGTGTGTGTGTGTGTGTGTGTGTGTGTGTGTGTGTGTGTGTGTGTGTGTGTGTGTGTGTGTGTGTGCGTTTGTGTGCATGTATGTGTGTATGTGTGTGTGTGTGTGTGTGTGTGTGTGTATGTGTGTTTGTGTGCATGTGTGTGTAGCGGAGCTTATCTTGATGCTATGGACATCATGATCAGTGGATGATAGTCTCCATATGCCTGTATGTTGATGTACTAAGTACTCCAACCTCCTGGTGTTGTCTCCATTGATGTGTTGCGCGGATTGATCTTACCCATGAAGGAGGCGGGTGATGAGGAAGGACATGCGATGACGTCGACACTATAGTCAGTCAACCCATAGATGCTCTAGCATACGGTCAATGAGTAGGTTAGAGTATCTATGGCCAACCATAGTCCAGCCAGCTGACTGGACTAGAACGAGGGTCGCAGCTGACTGGACTAGAACGAGGGTCGCAGCTGGCTGGACTAGGTCAACCGTTGCTGTCTTTGTCTCCTCGTTGGATCACGTGTCCTGTACCACGTGATCTCGACCCCACCCTTTCCACCACAATGGCTGAGAAGAAAGAGAAGAAAAAGAGTTGGACCTACAAAGAACTAGTTGTCGCTACCGGTGGAGGTGAGCTCTAACCTATTGTTGATTCGATTAAGAAGTGATCGCGTAGCGGTACGACCGTGTTCTTTCCTGTGATAGCCCACTGGACCTCATTGCCAACGAGGGCCGGCTATTGTGACTACCATATACTGTACAATCATAGCAGACCAGATATCGATGTTCTTTAAACCTTTAAATTTGTTTCCTATTAAGTTTTTATTCATTGCATGCTCTTCAAGTGCTATTTCCTTGTCTGTTTGTTCCTGTATTAATTGACTGATTTTCTTGTGATTAACGCGTTGTACGTGTGTTGTCTGTAGAACTGGACGAGGCGGCCAAGTATGACTGGTTGCATGTGGCCATCACTGATTTAAGAGACGTAGGTCTGCTGAAGGATTTGATTTCAGAAGGAGCGTGTGTGAACATTCCCGAGATCAATCCCAAGGGTTTCGTGTGTAGTCCGCTTATGCAGTGTGTGGAGTACGACTTTGTCGAGGGTGTGTCCGTCCTAGTGGAGGGCGGGGCTGAAGTGGACTTTCGATCTCCGTTGTGTCCATACAAGGCGACTCCACTTCATCGTGCCGTTCAGGAGGACAACCTCCCAATAGTGAAGGAGCTTATGTCGTACGGTGCCGATCCCTACCGCCTTGTGAAGGGATTCAGTTCTCTAAACGGTAAACCTTTCAGTTGGGACTGCTTCGACCTTGCTGAGTTCGTGGATAGTGATGGAATGAAGTCATATTTGAAGAAATACAAGGTTTGTTGTTTAAAGCTAGTGTGTGTGTTGTGTGTAGGGTGTAAGTGGTCTGTATGAGGGATAGGACATGTGAAATGTAGTCAGACATGCTAGCATAGTCTCACATAGCCATGCAGACCCTCAACTTCTTAAAGGGACACTCCAGGTCAAATTGAAGTTTGTTCTTTAATGCTGATTCCAATGCTGCAAACCATTTATGCATGTGTACTCTAGTTTAGGAGATTTTTTAGAAATTTTCAAATTGACGTCATCACGTGATGTCATTGAGTGGCGGTCCGTTGAGTTCACAGTGTACCAATATGCACGAATAGCAAAGATAAGGAGGCACAGGGTATTGGAGACAGTAGGACAGAATTGATATGCATGGCTTTGTTTCATTCTTTTAAGCTGGTCATATTATGCGGAACTGCGGCCCAAGATGGTCAAATTCAGCAATAGTGTACAATCGTGAGTCATCTGCACTATGTCTATTGCTGAGAGGTGAAAATGTGACCGTAGTCATCAAAAACAACTCGAAATGCATTTTCTAGTACTCGTACAGATCCCAAAACCAATTGCGCTAGTACCTCTTCCTAAGGCTCGATCACTCTTTGACGTCACGCTGCGTCATCGAACATGGCGAATTTTAACTCGTAATTTACGGTTTTAACTGCAAATATTTCGTAAACTAAGCAGTGCATGCAGAAAACAGTAGCAATTTTGGGATCAGCATAAAAGAGTCTATTTATTCAGAACTTAACTAATATATTTTGACTGGAATGTCCCTTTAAACTTCTAAAATGTCACCTCTCCTTTTCACAGAAAGATCGAAGAGGTTTGAATCTGGCTATGCGAGACTATGCTAGCAGTGAGAGTTTTTGAGAGTTGTTACTGTTTTTGACCTGTCATGACTGCATTAGCCAGCTCTTTTGAAATCTTCCCTTGTTACCCTGTGGGTGTGGTCAGAGTATTATGTTGGTGTATTTCACTACAGTGTTCAAAGTGATCAGTTGATAGTTTCCCTCTCTTTAGGGAAGATAACAATAGAGCCATTTTATTCAATGCGTACATACATCATTGCACCAAATGTGGGGTTTCCAGTGACTATAATACGTACCTCTTTCACATGCACCCTAAGTGAAATGGAGGGGGATTGATTGAAGTGGGATTTAACCCCAATCAAATAAGAATGTGTGTGTACCAATGCCTACTTTACTGTGTGCAGAAATGGCATCCATTTTAGAACTTCAGTTCTTTCT
Source organism: Halisarca cf. caerulea (assembly GCA_963170055.1). Taxonomy (NCBI): domain Eukaryota; kingdom Metazoa; phylum Porifera; class Demospongiae; order Chondrillida; family Halisarcidae; genus Halisarca; species Halisarca cf. caerulea. The sequence continues at coordinate 904,674 of CAUJGJ010000082.1, forward strand.
TACATATTTGGATGCAAAATTGAGAAGACTTCTTGCGATGTCTTTCCAAGGCAACTGTGCTTTCATCAGTGAATATCAGATCATCAAACTGCTCTCCAGTATCCAACATGTCTTGACACCACTTCACTCTCTTATCCATGTTTGCAACTCTGATAGCTTGGCAGTATCTAGCGGTTGAGTAGCTCCAATGGAGTTTTCCCCTGACCCTGGCAAGTGTTCTCTGTGAAAACCTCACAGCTTTGAATTAGGCAGTCACCATTTCCAACAACTTTCGCGTCATTAGCTCATCATTTTGAGCCATAGCTTCATCTACGAACGTGTACATTTCAGGCGTAACTGTCTTCGATCTTCCTGAATGCTTTCTATCCTCGACCATGCCTGTTGCTTGGTACTTCGTGATAGTATTGGCCATCGTTTGACACGATGTGCAAATCCCCTCTGCCTGAAGCCTCCTCTGGATTCTACTGTACGTTCTAGTTGATCCAGATGAGTTAAAAACAGCAGCAATTCTCTTTCTTTCGTAATTCGATAGCGGCATGATACCTTCTCACCAGCTCTTTCGAATGAACATTTCCCTCAAAGATTCTCTTTTATTGTACCTGCTCAACTATAGGATACTTTGAAAAGCTTTAGACCAATCAGATGATAGATTGTAAATTGGACTCATTTGTAGCATGTCTTAATTGCACATTTGACTAATCAGATTAGAAAGATTACAAATGAACTCTCGCATTCGCTCGCAATTGTTCAAGTTGACAAATATAAAAGAGAGAGGGGATTTACAGGGAAATATCTTTAGCCGTGACCAGGAATCAGAATTACTGTGAAACGATGGATCAATCAAAGAAAGGCAGAGTGCATTGGATAGAATGTGGCAGGTATTCTGGGAAGGAATCTTATGTGAAAGTTAGAGACATACAGCAGCAGACGGGCAAGATTCAAGTCAGGCAAACAGTCGAGGTTGAGTGGGGCAAAAAGAACCGAGTACACCACAGAAGTACTGGAAGACATTGATGAAGCTCATGTGCCAGACGTTGATGCAACTCCTTTTAAGCAGGTAACCAGCAGCAGACAAACCAAGGCAGTTAAAGGACGCAGACTTCCCACTAATGCCTTCACATTCGAGCTGGGTAGTGGATGTGGGACGAACGAATCCACTGGACACACCATCGCCTGTTCCCCTGTTGCTAGTGTACTGCCTTCAGCCAGTCCAGAGAAGAATTCAGTTGTCGACAATTCTAAGAGTGACAGCCTAGTGTTGAAGCACTTGGTAGATATTCAATTGGCTGTAGATGTCTTGGAATCTACAACGGATAACAGGCTTCGGTCAATCAAGGACACGTTGGATCTCTTGCTGGCCTCCTGTGCAAAGAGAGCTGAATGACTCACCGAGTTAGAATCCTGAATTGAAGGAATGTCCAAAGTTGCCGTAAAGAGAAAGTGGACATGCTACTGCAATTGATGTCCAATGACGAGCCTAAATCTCCTTTACCGTTGGTCGATTTAGCCAACTTGTAGTGTCCACCTACATACATCCACTATTCCTTTAGTTGTTTCAGTTTGCATGTTTACAAGCTTGCAGAGGAAGAAAAACTTTGCTGGTTGCCTACACAGGCTCATTATAGTGCTTCTCAACTGGGAAAGAAAATAGCCGCCGCTCAAAGTGGTGATATATACATCATATTTTACAGCTCAAACAACAATGTGTGTCGATTTTTACAACTGTTTAATACTTTAATGTTTAACAGAAGTGGGTGTCCATGTTTCTTGGGGGGGGGGGGGGGAACTTGTAACAGAAGTGGGTGTCCATGTTTCTTGGGGGGGGGGGGGGGGGAACTTGTAACAGAAGTGGGCGGCCATGTTTCTTGGTGCAGCATACACTCAATGAGGCTAGGTGCTGGTTCAAAGGCTGCTTCTGAGCTTGAATCATGTCCATCAGCTCGTCGATCTACTGAGCAGGACAAATAGACATTTCCAAGATGATTGGACAGCACACTCTGGCTTCCATGTAAACTGATTTAAAAATCTCTGATATTCCCAGACATCTTCACTGAGGATGATCGGGTCTCCAAATCAATACAGAGAAATACAGACCTGTTAACAATGGTGTATTATTTCTCAAGTGTCAGTGCCATATACTGTTTACATGTAGGTATTAAACTATGGTGAATTGTTCCTGGATAGCCAGGTGTGATAGCCATTTTCCCAGCCATTCAGAAATTCACAAATTCTTTTTTGCGAATCCTAAACCATAAACTTGCAAAAGTTGTGAGAATAGAGTCCCCTCAAAATTTCAGACAGTAGGATAGTTTGGTATACTAAGCCACTTCCACGTTATCCAAGGCTCCCTATGGCAAACCACATCTATCATGTATTGTTACACACTGAAACCACAAGTGTTATCTTGCATGTGGTGAACGGACAGTAAAAAAGTAAACTTTTGGATCCTAGTATTATCCTTTTTACGACCGCGTGTTTCTGTCATCGCTAGACCGTTAACGACCGTTAGCCACTACAGAGGCTCGAATATTTAGAAGATTCGTTTGGTCAGGAAAATCACTGAAATTGTTTTATTCCCACCGTATTACTCACTGCTGTTCTCAAGATACTCTCTTTCATCTATTCGAGTATGGATGTTACTACAGTTTGTGATTCCAAGGTTCTTTTGTAAGAGTATGTATGTGCGTTATTTTCGAGTTGTCTAGTCCTGGTCGCTTGGGACATTTCGAGCGGTGATTGTATGATACGAAGCTTAGGTTGACTTTAAGATTTGAAGTATGCACCCGTCTTCAAGGGAGACACTTCTGTCAATTGAATGAGAAGAATTTTTAGTTCTGTGTGTGACGGAAACGGAGAAGAACGACATATTCCTGCAAGAAAAGTTACGAGAGAGTTTCGTTCCACTCTTCACTGCACTTTGCTTCAGTACTGATCAAACAAAGGCAAAATAATTATGATACTATGCCACAATGCATTGTTTCAGCGAGCAACTTTCGGCAGAAGCCATTTTTGTTTGTATAACTTAGTAAACTGTATGTATAACTGCGTGTTAGTGTGTACAAGTGCGTTTCTCATAGAATTTCTTTTACTTTATATACAGTCGTACAGCTATGTATGACTATAAAATTTGGCCTGGCAACTACATAGGCAATGCCCTTTCTGGCACATTAACTTTTGTGGCAATTGTGCAACTTTTGCAGCCCACGGTCGTTAAGTATACTTGTTGTTATAGCCACTACAGTGGCTAAAGGTCGTTAAAAGGTTAAAGTGGGTGTAACAAACTGATGAGTTCCCACCAATGAGGAACCACCTGTCTATGGCTCCCACTGGTTGGATGATTGACCTGATATATGTGTTGTGTTGTTGTTGGGTTTATCTCATTTGTATATATTTGATGTGATGTGTTTATCTGTCAATGAATATAGTTGTTTGAAGAAGAGAAGTTGAAGCTGACCCACCTCTACTGGAGAGAACAACCAGATGTATTGGAGAGGATGTGGTACCCAACAGCAGCTTATTTGAATGACAAGATATTTGTTAGTGATAGAGGGTGGTGGGGGTGGAGGAGGAGGAGGAGGAGGAGGAGGATGGGAAGGTGGTGGCTCTATAATCAGTTTCTATGTGTGTTCAATGTTGTCAGTCGAACTTGGTCTAAACTACCATTTCATGATTATTGTGACGTGTGTAGCTTCACCTTAGTAAATACAGCCAACCAGGTACACACTTTAGGTGGTACCTGGAGAAAGGATGGGAAAGTAGAAGAGTATTCAAAAGTAGTATTCTCTTTGGATGATAATATGAAATGGTCCAATACACTCCCATCCCTGAACATAGGGAGGGTGTGTGCTACATCAACTTCTTTTGATGACATAATTGTTGTTGCTGGTGGTTGGGGTGGGAATGGTGTTCAGTTGTCATCAGTAGAAGTGTTGGACAGTTCCCAGCCGTCCTCCACTTGGTGGGAGATTTGTGATTTACCTGTAAAGTCTTCCGTCATGCAGTGTACAGTAACAGACAATGAACTCTTCATTGGATGTGGTGGTGGTACTGATAATACAGTTTACACAGCCAAACTGAGTGCTGTAAAGGAATCACTGATTCCAAGTGATCCTGAATCAAGTGTATCTCCTGAATCCTTTTGGCAATCCCTCCCTAAAACTCCACTTGAGAGGAGTGGTTTAGTTTCTGTAAACAACTGCCTTGTTACTGTGGGTGGCTGGGGTAATGGCAAACTCAATTCATCTGTTGATTTGTATGATTGTTATAAAAAGACATGGACTAAAGTGTCTGGTATTAGAAGGAATAGATGGTGCCCAGCTGTTGTGGTTTGTACATTTGAGAATATACAGGAACTTTTTGTATTTGGTGGTTATTGTACTGGCACATCCGTAGAATCATGTGAATTATTTTGAGTGTGTTTGTTCCCATTCCACTTGTAGTTTTGGGAAAAATTCCAAATTGACTTTGTACTTTTTCTATGATCTTGTTTTCCCCATTCCCATTCCCATTTGCAAGTTTTCATTTGTGCATTCATTTTGGACATTGATCCATTCTTCATTGTTGACACCAGCTTTGTAATCAATTGATTTATTCCTGAAAGTTGACTGTTGAGTCCACATGAACCAAAGCAGATAGTGCAGGATGACAAGTGAATGCGTGCGTGTATGTGTGTGTGTATGTGCGTACTTGTGTGCGTGCATTGTGTGTGTGTGTGTGTGTGTGTGTGTGTGTGTGTGTGTGTGTGTGTGTGTGTGTGTGTACATGAATTTGTATGCTAGGCGAAAAGGCGGTTTTTGGTCACCTTTTCCCCTAGTTCATCTCACATGCAGAAGCAACCCTTATATGAAGTGTGTTACATGGAGTGTTGTTCTTGTATACATAACTGCTTCATAACTGCTTAATCACATATGCATAGATACTTTCACACACACACACACACACACACACACACACACACACACACACACACACACACACACACACACACACACACACACACACATGTACACACACACACCAGGGTTTCATTTAGAAGAATGGGCAAGGGGGGCAAAATAATGCTTACAAAATAAATGGGGGGGCAAAGGGAGTGCATGTGATAGTGCGCCTTCTAGGGGGTCTGAGGACATGACCAGATTTCTGCTGCTCATCTCCAGGATTACCTTTTTTGGGGGGAAAGCATTAGTATCGCAGTATCTATCTGCAATGTACAGTTGTAAGGGTACTTATATGCACAGTATGCTCCAGGAAAAAAATTGACTTTTTACACCATTCAAGGTTGATTGTGGCACAGAATTACTCTTTGACCTTGAAGAGATTGAGTTCAGTTCTTTATTCAAATTTACCTCTTCAACAAAAATAAGGCTAACCTAATTTCCAAGGGGGGGCGAGACTCTGGCAAGGGGGGGCAAATGCCCCCCCCCCCCCCGCCCCCCCCTAAATGAAACCCTGCACACACACACACACACACACACACACACACACACACACACACACACACACACACACACACGCACGCACACTTTTTCAATGTCACCAATCATTATAAGAAAACCAGTACGGAAGACTGGATTAAAGCATGCGTATGGTATAAAAGTGAACAGAAAAGGTAGACTAAAATGAAAGGTGACATATAAGTGAAATATAACACTCAGTCTGTCAAAGATGTTCTGAAGATGAACAAGTACAGTATAGTTAAAACACCTGTAACCTAGATACTATGGGTATGTGTGCATTATTAGGCAAAGAGAAAATTGCAGATAAGCATACTAGAAAAAGACAAGGTAAAGGAATAAAGGAGTGAATGTCAACAAGCAACTACAAAAACACTAACACCAGTTACGTTTACACCAAATGTCGTATGAGCATGTGATGACATGTTTAATTGTGTCTAACTCAAACGACTGCCTGTCTTTGGCCTTGTCTTGGAGCAATCCATAGAGCTGCTGGAGCCCCTCCATGCAGAGGAAGCCTCTTGATCCAACCTTCAGGGTGATGATGGAGACATGGTGGGTGTGAGAGCAGGCCTTCTTGAGAGCCTCATATCGCTGGACCTTCCTTTCAGCAACATATCTCAAATGGTATGGTTAACTCAAGTAGGTGGATTGTGGTGGTGTTCCAGATGATGATGTCTCGGTACTGGTCAGTGGTGGTGATGTCCTGTGGAAAGTTTTACTGACCTGGGAGGTAAGCTGTGTATGTGTGTGTGTGATGAGTCTGCCAAGCTCTGTCTACTGAGACCATCATCAAGAGTAGTAGTAGTGTACTTGTGTGTGTGTGTGTGTGTGTGTGTGTGTGTGTGTGTATGTGTGTGTGTGTGTGTGTGTGTGTGTGTTCACGAATTTTGTATGCTAGGTGAAATACTAGGCGGCCTTTTCCCTTAGTTTATCCCACAGGAGCAACTCTTATATCAAGTGTATGCATGAGGCTAACATGGAAGAACCAGCTAAGAATGGTCACACCCCACTGATGGAGGCTGCTTTTGTTGGGCATATCGGTGAGTGAGTGAGAGGAGTTTGTGATCAAAGTTGTGATGTGCTGCAGTGTGTGTGTGTGTGTGTGTGTGTGTGTGTGTGTGTGTGTGTGTGTGTGTGTGTGTATGTGTGTGTGTGGTGATCCTCCCTCCAGTGGGAAAATCTATTACACTATACATCTGTACTGATTCAAGGGTATTGTGAACCACTAAGCATGTTTTGCAACATCTCTACTGTTTATTGCAACACCTCAATCATATGAACACCTTGTCTATAGTTTCTGATCTTGACACTATTGGAATTCTCTCTGCTAGGCGTGTGCAACTGCCTTACAATCCATCCATTACAGGAAATTGTGTCTTCCCCTATACACAGTAGCATGAGATAGAGACTAATTTCCTGTCATCTTAAGAAATTGTGCTTTATGGTAGTGACCATGTACACACTCCTGCCTATGGCAGTGACCATGTACACACTCCTGCCTGTAGAGGAATCTTAGAGATCGAAGATGTTGTCAGGTGGATTATGAAGAAATCAATCTGTATAACAGCTGTATTCTATTTAGTGGCTAAGGTTACGTTTACACAACAACTGTCGGCAACCGAAACGTTTCCTGCGGTTTGCATCCGGAAAAGTTGATTTACATTTACACGATAATGGTGTGCTAAGATATCCTTAAAAAATGTCTGCCGAAAATGTGACGATAAACTGGAAGCCAGTGTTAATCAAACTGGCTGCCATAGGCTTGAAGGCTGTATGGAACATTAATGGCACTTGCCCTAGGCACTTCGTATCTGAGAGCGAGTGCATTTTATATATAGCCAGCCTGAGTGTCTATGTCTTAACCATTCCAACTGTAGCTCGTACCAAATACTATATAGAAGGGCCTTTGGCTACTTGAGTGTCAAAATCAAACTTCAAAATGGCTTGAAATACGACCTTATATAACCTAAAACTCAAATTTCCCCTCTAGTTACATATATACCCCTACTATACCACATACATACATACGTACATGCACCTCCTTGTTTCACTGCACTGCATGTGTTTTATAGACATCCAGGATGCCATGTGTGTACACATCTGCCCACTTACATTCTATAGTTTAACGTTTGTTATGGGCCCCTTCATCATTATCCTGACAGAAACCCTGCTACATAGATATATACAATGCATACATCAAAACACGATCATGTTTTACATGGCAGACATGCACTGTAATACTGAAGCTCCCCTCAAATTTTCTTCCTAGATAGAACCCTCCCATTGTAGAATCCGTTCGTGGACTTTGGGCAAGTATACAACATGAAGTTACTGTATAATCGTGTTGTTACCATGGTAACAGATGCTATACAAGCCGGCTTTTCCATCATAGATAATATACATGGATGCTCTATATCACAGCATGACTGTATAATATGCTTTATCTTATAGTGTTTTTGACTGTCCCCCCACATGTTCTTCGTGGGTAAATTTTACCCCCCCTTGACATATTTCTGGAAAGAAACCCTGCCCTGTGTATTGCTCCACTCCTCCTATGTATTGCTACACTCCCCCTGTGTATTGCTACACTCCCCCTGTGTATTGCTACACTCCCCCTGTGTATTGCTACACTCCTCCTGTGTATTGCAACACTTGCCCTGAGTATTGCAACACTTGCCCTGAGTATTGCAACACTACTCCCGTGTATTGCAACACTACTCCCATGTATTGCAACACTCCCCCTGTGTATTGCTACATTCCCCGTATGTATTGCTACACTCCCCTTGTCTATTGCAACACTACCCCTGTGAATTGCAACATCTTACAGCCTTTATCCAATGTCTATTGTTCTGATGTGCAGTGTTTCTGATGATAGTGGCAATACTGGTCATGATAGCTGCATTCAGAGTGTGGTGAGTGTAGATTTATATTCCTTCCTATGTGTGCATTGGTGTATAAACTGATGTTTTGTTCTGTTCAGTCTCGGCAGACGGTCCATCAGACAAGGATCTACTTCACTGCTGTCTGAAAGTGTGAAGACACCAATCTACACATGCAGTGACTGTCTTATTAGTAATAATAATAATACACAACACAAATATTGGGTAAGTAAAAAATGGCATGCAATACATAAAGGTAATACTACATAGACACCCATCTACAGAGGACTGTGATAGTGTGTGTGTGGAGGGTGATGGTGTGGGTGTGGTGGGTGATGATGGTGTGATGTGTACATGGAGCGTGGTGAACTGTTTTGATTGCAAACTTGCATGTTTTATTTATATTTTTTTGTTTTGTTCTATTTGAATTGTTGCTTACAATCCTACAATTAAGACATTAATTGGATACGTATTTCATCAATAGAAGTATTATTTGTTTCTTATGATATTGGTCTAGTTTGTAAGGTGCATGTCCTCTGAGTCGAGGCAATGCGTCCAATTCACTGCTTAGCCTTCTCATGTGTAGTGCATGTGTACATAGTGATGATGTAATTAAGTACCAGGTCCTGTATGCATGGCCAAGGGATAGTACACTCCTGGATAGCGGGTACTCTTTGCTCTCTCCCTGTATACCTTATGTACAGAACTGAAAGCAACTACACTGATCTAGCTAAGTAAGTACTTCTGATGTAGTGAGTACTTCTGATGTAGTGAGTACTAATTTAGTTTGCTCTTTTGATGATCCTTGCTATCCATGTATGCTAGTTTGCACTGTAAAGTTGTATGATGAGCAGCTAGAGTCTGTGCCTGTCACACCGGCCAGATCAGGACTGGAGCATGCAGATTATTTCTCACCTTTTTGTCAATTAGGCAGGGGTTTTAATTTGTGCACGGCTTTGTGCATAGTACTGTATATCTGCAGCTGGCCACGTACATTGTTTCCCATTGAAATAGGCAGACTGCATGTTATATATATTTAGCATGTTTGCAAATTTCTGGTATATGTATTACATGGCAATATAAATCTTATCACACTTCATATCATTGTTCTGCTTTTAAAATAATTTTATTGATCCCGTAGCTACATGCATTGGTCCAGTAGCTGCATGTATTGGTCCAGTAGCTGCATGCATTGGTCCTGTAGCTACATGCATTGGTCCTGTAGCTGCATGCATTGATCCTGTAGCTGCATGTATTGGTCCTGTAGCTACATGTATTGATCCTGTAGCTACATGCATTGATCCAGTATAGCTGCATGCATTGATCCTGTAGCTGCATGCATTGGTCCCGTAGCTGCATGCATTGATCCTGTAGCTGCATGTATTGGTCCAGTATAGCTGCATGCATTGATCCCGTAGCTACATGCATTGGTCCAGTAGCTGCATGTATTGATCCTGTAGTTGCATGCATTGGTCCAGTAGCTGCATGCATTGGTCCTGTAGCTGCATGTATTGGTCCAGTAGCTGCATGCATTGGTCCAGTAGCTGCATGCATTGATCCTGTAGCTGCATACATTGGTCCTGTAGCTACATGCATTGATCCTGTAGCTGCATGTATTGGTCCCGTAGCTACATGCATTGGTCCAGTAGCTGCATGTATTGGTCCTGTAGCTACATGCATTGGTCCTGTAGCTGCATGTATTGGTCCAGTAGCTGCATGCATTGGTCCAGTAGCTGCATGCATTGATCCTGTAGCTGCATACATTGGTCCTGTAGCTACATGCATTGATCCTGTAGCTGCATGCATTGGTCCAGTAGCTGCATGCATTGGTCCTGCAGCTGCATGCATTGATCCTGTAGCTGCATGTATTGGTCCAGTAGCTGCATGCATTGATCCTGTAGCTGCATACATTGGTCCTGTAGCTACATGCATTGGTCCAGTAGCTGCATGTATTGGGTCCTGTAGCTGCATGCATTGGTCCTGTAGCTGCATGTATTGGTCCTGCAGCTGCACACATTGATCCTGTAGCTGCATGTATTGGTCCAGTAGCTGCATGCATTGGTCCTGTAGCTGCATGCATTGGTCCAGTATAGCTGCATGCATGCCATGCATTTTTATCTTTGCAACATACTTGTACGTAAACGGTCCTAGTCTGACCTGCCATTATAAAATTAGAACATTCCTCTTATTGTAGCCCTAGATTTCAGGATGCAATGCATGCCACCGCATATATAGTAGTCATTTCCAGTTCAATATATCTATAGGGCATCGTATTGGGGTATTGTTGTAACATTCGCTATAAAGCACGGTTTAGAGGGTATAGCAAGCCAGACTGCTTGTAATCTTGGACTCCTATGTGACGTCATAGTGAGAGCGCTGATAATAATATATAGAAGAAGGAGTGGTCGAGGAGATACCGGGTACCAGCATAGACTAGTCTGACGGGGCCAGACCGAATTCCTCCATTTGCAGGCCGGAGGAAAAACTTCCTCCTACAAATGGAGGAATTCGGTCTGGCTCCGTCAGACTAACATGGACACTCTAAACTACGTAACCAGCTGCAACATCGATACTCCAACAACACTTCCCCAAGCTATGGACTACACAGAAATTGTGGAGTTTAACGGTGAGTGGATCAGTGACGCGTATAGGTCTCAGGGGAGTGGAGTTACTCTTCACGACGCTGCCAGAAGAAGACTGCACGAACCTCACTTGTCTCTGTCTCTTTCCAGAGTTCCCATCGAAAGCAATAGCTCTTATTCTCCTAGTGAGGCAGAGCTATAGTCTGAGTTTATACTGCACTATCTTCTCGCGGGGAAGGCGCCGTGAATCTACTACAGTAGGCTATAGGTTTATTCGTTGGGTCGAATCGTCGATCCCGGGATTGCCAGTGTGCAGTATCGAGGATAGTACAATCATAGATACTAGAAATACAGGGATTGGAACCTTGTATTTATATTGATTACATCATGTAGTATGTTGTATAAATTATACGCGACCACAAAGAGCCTGTGTCAACAGGCTAGTCGACCGGCGAAACAGAACGCGTAGAAGGGTTAGCTCGTGGAAAGTAGTTTTGTATCGAAATGGTAAAGGATTTTACCGACGTTAAATGTGCATACGCACCAAAACGTCCATAAATACATACACAAAGCAAAATGAATGGGCTCGGCTACAAATACATCGAATTGGAGCCAAGCAAACAGGAACCACTCATGGAAGAAAACACTGTCACACCACTATTTCGGCCAGTAAGCGGCGGATTCTGACCAAAGTGGTGCCAAACGAAAGCTCTTGGCAGCCTGCACAACAATACGTTGAGTTTTTCCTTGTAAAATCCTCCCGAAGAGAAACAGAGAGCAACAAACACCTGAAAATTGCCTATTTTGGGCGTTTTTGGGAGGGTTCACTGTCACCACACCAGTTTCTCGGAGGAAGAGCCGAATCGTTCGTGGTTGGTATCATTCCGTAGCTTATGCTCTCCCTCACAACAATACGTGGCCCGATTCTTCGTTTTGTTCTGTATTTTCTCGTATACTTAGGGTATACTCGAGCGATTGCGCAGATACCCGGGTCGAAAATATTGCGTCATTGATCGTGAATATCGTTACAGCAGTATGAATATAATTGACAGCAACCAAAATTATAGCATGATCAGTCAAGCACAGGATCAGCTGTTGCAGCAATGGCTTTTAAGAGAGGAAAGAGATTCCAGCCAACAGGTGGGAGTACCAAAAGAGTTACTAAAGGGAAAGAGAAGACAAATTGCATGGTAAGACTAATTTCTAGTACCTATGGTAAGACATAAGATTATAATAAATAGAAAAAACACACACGGCACTACACAGCAAAGAACATTCAACCATCTATGATTCAACATTACAGGGAACAGCAAATCTTGCTCTTCCGAAGCAATGGTACCATATTAAGGACAACTCCAGGGGTTACAAGTTGTGTAAGATATTGGCAACAAGTACCACTCTTCTGATCACCTTCGCCCTGATTATAAGAAGAACAGGGAAGTGGGCGCTTTCTGTGCTAGGCAGGACAGTCCCAAATACAGTGACAAAAGTAATTTGGAGCCCAATGTTGACCGATGACATAATCAGTGATTTTGTGATCAAGGTAAAAGCTTTTGTCATACGATTATGACAAAGTTTAATTCTAAGCCCCATCCAGGCTATTTGTCTCCTATCATGAGAGACTAATAAACAAGTCTCCATGTGGACACCATGTGAAAAGGAGTATAGCATGGCCTCCTTTGTTCCAATTTATACAGGTAGACACACTGGCCATCTGCGAAGGAATCCGTGATAGTAAATACTTCCCATTTGCAAAGAAATCAGCGATTGCAAAGGAACACATTACTCCTAAAAACTGCAAGACTTTTAGACACAAGGATTGTGAGCTGATCCTAACATCAGGAAGCAAATGTTCAGCTTGCAAAAAATTGGCTCAAAATTTATGGAAAATGACTAAGTGTAAGTCAATACCATCATTAAAATGTGTGCACGATCATAAACCTGTACATTGTTCATTCCGTTTTATTAGCAAGTAACAGCATATTCATAAATATAAAGCATTTACGTACACCACAAAAAAGAAACAGAATTACAAGGCTGAAATTGGAAAAGTATAGGATTTCTAAAAGGCTTCATCGATTGCAGATTAAAGCAATGGACATGACAGAACACGGAGGGTGCACAGATACAACCATCAACGCAGACATGGCAATTATAATGGAGGAATTGAACACCAACATTAGTAAGGATTCATTAGGGGACTTCGAGCGCATTTTCTGGGAACAACAGGTACAGACACGTGCTTGCATGTTCTTACCACGCATGTAATATAATGGCAATTGGTCGATATTCTGCATGTCATTGACATCAACGTGCAGTTAAAGGCAGCTCAAGTCAAGGGTCCAAGCGGCATGCGGTGGCACCCACTCATGATCAGATGGGCTGTAGGGCTAAAGAGCTTATCAACCTCTGCCTATGAAGCCATGGGACAGGTTATCAAGCTACCCTCAGCACGAACCCTAAGGGATTACACTCACTGGTATAAAGCTGAACCAGGCAGGTGGCATGCAGTCCATTATATACTTTCATAATATAAATTCTAGCATCTACATGACTATAGGGTTTCAATTTTCAATTCTCGAGGAGCTTTGTCAGAAGTGCAGAAGCATGAAGGAGTATGAAAAATGGTGTACCATAATTTTTGATGAAGTGAAAATCAAGGAAGATATTGTGTATGACAAGAACTCAGGCAGCATAGTAGGATTTGTTCATCCACTTGACATCACTAGTCCCAATGTAATCCCAGCACCAAAACCAGCAACCCATATTCTGACAGTCATGGTGAAAAGTATATGTGGTCAGGGCAGTTTGGAAACACCAATTGCACACTTTGCCTCTAGGACTTGTAAGGCAGAGAATCTATATGACATTGTATGGGAAGCAATTAAAATCTTGGAAGGGCTAGGAATGAAAGTACTGGCAATTGTCTGTGATGGTTCAACAGCTAATAGACGTTTTTTTACATTTCACAAAGAAGATGATTGCATACACAAGACCAAAAATCTCTACTCCGACACTGACAGACCAGTATTTTTCATTTCCGATGTACCACATTTAATAAAGACCACGAGAAATTGCTGGAGTGCATCTGGACATTCAGGCGGACACACCAGATTGCTCACTGTAAGTTGAGATGGCATGCAGATAATATAATGTCAAGGAAATTAAGGCTCTGTCTCAATACTGCTGTTAATTGTGCGGTAACTGATTTGCAGGTTAACAACCAAGAAATCCTGTGGTCACATTTGCAACGGCTGTATGATGAAACTAGAACTGCATCAGGACTATATTTAGGGCGAAAATTAAAGACTGAGCACATAAATTTAACCTCCTTTTCAAAGATGAAAGTATCATTAGCAACTCAGGTGTGAAAAATACCTAAATTAATATTTGCAGTTTTGTCATTGACAATGTTTGATTTGCACAAAACAATATCTATACACGCAGGTACTGTCAGACTCTGTGGCTAATGCACTGGAGACAATGAAGTGGCCAGAATGCCAGGAAACGATACGATTCTGTAGGTATTTTAACAAATTCTTTGATCTACTCAACACTCGAAGTAGTCAAGAGGGAACAAGGAAACGTAACACAAACTTGGACCCCTACACTTCGGTAGATGACCCACGTCTTCAAGTGAGCAATGATTTTTTTAATGCCTGGAAATTATTTCTAATCCTAAAAGTATAATTTGCAACATCCAGTGGTTGGAACAAGATTTCTTGAACTACTTGAAATCTTGGGAAGCACAGGCAAGTCAACAGATAGAACTAACCCCCCGGCAGCAAAGCAAAATGCTATTAAGTTCTCAAACAAGAGAAGGACTGCATATAACCGGTTAGTTTATTTAACATGACATTGTCTTCATTGCAAACATCATCACCGTAGTCTAAGATGTTCACTTTCGAATCTGATTAAATTGTTGCAGTGAACTCCTTAGTTGAGGCAATTAAGTACTTGCTACTTCAAGATGGTGTTGAATACATCTTCACCAACCGTTTCAACCAGGATGTACTGGAAGAGTATTTTGGGAAGCAGAGGGCAATTGGAGGAAGCAGGTCAGACAACCCTACTGTAAAGCAGTACTTGGAGAACACAGCCACGATACATGTCGTGAAAACATCAAGCATACATGTGAAGAGGGGCAATGTCAAGCGCCAGCTTCCTTTCGGACAAGACACTAAGACCCCTCTTCCCAAGAGGAAGCGGACCCCACATACAAATGCTTAATTTTTGCTATATAACTTTCACACCAACATAATGATCATTCTCACCTATTCAGTACTGTTGTGTTTTGATTTCAATGTTTTCCTGAGGCCTTTCTTAGTTATCTTCATGCTCAGTTTGTATGTTTCCATTTTCTGTTCCACATAGGAGTGCACCCTTAAGTTTAACCACTTTGTAATAATCGCTTCTAGTAATGTTCTTCCCTTGGTCTTATCTAAGCATACTATGGAGTTCCACTTAGTTACAATGTCATCATCATTGCATGCTCCTTGAATGGCATGCTGTTGAGCAGGAGGATTGTTGCCGACCAATGAGGATTGGAACAGGTGCTGGGCAAACGCATAAGCATGATCTTCTATTCGACAAAATAGCTGAATGACTGGCTCAGGAAGCCAAGCAAGTCCACCTCTGTCAGCTTTCCCTAAATATGTAGTCACCATCCTGAAGAATGCGGCATCATCTGATGGAACTGCTTCCTTTGCCATTTGCCCACACTCTAACATCTCTGCCAATGCTTCAACTACTGCAGTATCCTTCGCCTCTTTGTACAGCTTGTGAATGACATACCCCGAAGTATAGGCAATGGCATTCAGTTCAACGGGCGTGAGAGACCTCGATGGAGCAGGAGTAGGCGTTGAAGGCACTGAGTCCAGATCTCTGCGTTCCATTCGTCCACAGTAAACATCGACAATCGACTGACTAACGATTTTGTCAAACTCGAACGGTAGACCGGCAGATTTCACAAAGTCTGACAATAGTGTATCCACTTTGTATCGCTCTTGATGGAACTTCTGGAGCTTATTTGCCTCTGATAGTGTCCTCAAGCCCGACAGGACGCGATCCAAGTTCGACAAAAAGACATCGTAATCATCCGCGTTATGCTCCAGCAAACAATCGATTTGGTCCCGAATTATAGCGTTACGAAGTGATGGCAATGCTAGACTCCGCAATTGCTTTACTTCTCTAAAGATTTCCAAAAACTTGATGCGAATTTGGTCGGCGGCCATCTTCACGTACGCACACGTTTTTTATCACGCTCACAAGTTCATGACGTCACTAAAACCTACAATCGACCAGCCTGTGGTCGCGCGTTAGTGTGCGTGTTTCCAATCCCTGTATTTCTAGTATCTATGGTACAATGGAACCCCTCTATTCCGGACACCTTGAGACCAGAGAGAACTGTCCTGATTATTGAGATGTTCTAATTTCAGGGGTTGAAGAAGTACTATGGCAAAGCATGGAGAGTCATTTGGTTCCAGTGGCATGTGTCCATATAATATATATATATATATATATATATATATATATATATATATATATATATATATATACTAGTCTAAGAGGGGTGTCTGCAATTCAAGGGGCTGGATTAGTGGGGTTCCACTGTGTACACTTCCTATTGGATTTCTACAAGTGTTGGGTAGATAGGGAGTACCTATATTATTCGAGATGATCCGGGCCAACTGTTGTTTTGTGTAGGTGAACCGAGTGAGATTGAAAAGTATCACTGGTTGAACATTTCCATTAAACTTAATAATGTGAAGTTGATGAAGGAGCTGATTTCAAAAAGAGTGTGTGTCAACTTTCCTGCTGGGCTTCCAAAGGATGCTGAATTCAGTCCTCTTCACAACTGTGTGGAGTACAACCTACTTGAAGGTATTCCCCTTCTAGTGGACGCAGGAGCTGATGTGGACATCCATGCACGGGACAAGCACAGACCAACTCCACTTCATCGTGCTATTCTTGCGGAGAAGCTTCCAATGGTGAAAGAACTAATGTTCCACGGCACTGATCCCTACTGCCTTGTTGAGGGAGTGGATTCTGTGAGTGGGAAGCTTGTGAGATGGGACTGCTTTGAACTGGCCAAAGTGTTGCAGAATGATGAAGTGATGTCATATTTGAGCAAATACAAGGTTTGTTGATTGTATAACACACACACACACACACACACACACACACACACACACACACACACACACATACACACACACACACACACACACACACACACACACGCACACACACACACACACACACACGTGCACGTGTGTGTGTGTGTGTATGAGGTGGGTGGGTATTTATATGTGTACTTATGTACATGCACATGTTGTGCTGGTCCCATAGCAAGGAATAAAGTATCAACTGCAGGTCCTAAAACAGGTTCTGCATACAAGTGTGGTGCTTTCCATAATGAAGTTAAGCCAGGTTTTACCTACCATTGTTGCCAGACCCACTTTTCCCGCCGAGAATAAAATGGCGGCCGGAAGTGGGGCTGGGAACGAGACCATTACTGCAAGCTGTTAGGTGACATTGCACACACTGTACCTTAGCCAGCCTTATATATTTAATGAACTATATTGGTTGTATTGTTCCTTGCATGGTTGGCCTGTCACTGTGAATCTGGTCCAGCCAGTAATTTTAATCCAGGTGGGCATTTACCAATACTAAACCCTAATCCATCGCTATATATACCTTGACGGTTAGAGTTTATAATTTGAGAAGCGCCCACACCCAACCAAAATTACCTGGACCACAATTACTATGACAGTCCTCAGTTTGTTGTTGACTTTATCATGGAAAGTACCAGATGTAGTTGTACACAGAGTCTGTAACATATAATGAGTGTTCAGACAATAATTTCTAACAGGTAATGATACTTAACCAAGGCTCCCCATGGAAACCA
>CAUJGJ010000082.1:927500-930000 GCA_963170055.1 Halisarca cf. caerulea
ACGTACAGCTGGTTGGATCCATGCCAATGCCTGGTGTCAACGTACTGCTGCATGGTTGGATCCATGCCATTGCCTGGTGTCAACGTACTGCTGCATGGTTGGATCCATGCCAATGCCTGGTGTCAACGTACTGCTGGTTGGATCCATGCCAATGCCTGGTGTCAACGTACTGCTGCATGGTTGGATCCATGCCATTGCCTCATGTCCACGTATACTGCTGGTTGGATCCATTGCCTGCATGGTGTCCATGTACTAGAAATAATAAACATAATAGTTCTCTAGTAGTATTGACACAGACCATACATGTACATGCATGTGGCATACATAGATGTATGTATACTGTATCCATGGCAATGATCGTATGTATACTTTTCATGTGGATTTACATTTGTGATCTTGGTGGATTGAAAGTCATCTACAAAATTTACGCCTGCAAAAATTTAGATCAGGCTCTTGTGCAATGGCAAAACATGGCTGTCTGCAAATTAAATGTAAGGACACAAAAATTACTAAAATCCAAGCTGCATGGTACTATAGGTGTGTACACAGCTGCATGGTACTAGTGTTGTCAGTGTAGCTGTCCATCATGACTGATGTCTGGTGTACCCTTCACTTGACAACACACCACAATTCTGATGTCTATATATTTGTATTAATTGGGTTGACCTTGTACGTGTGTGTGTGTGTGTGTGTGTGTGTGTGTGTGTGTGTGTGTGTGTGTGTGTGTGTGTGTGTGTGTGTGTGTGTGTGTGTGTGTGTGTGTGTGCATGTGTGTGCATGCGTGCATGTGTGTGTGCATGCATACGTATGTGTGTGTGTGTGTACGTGTGTGTGTGTGTGTACGTGTGTGTGTGTGTGTGTGTGTGTGTGTGTGTGTGTGTGTGTGTGTGTGTGTGTGTGTGTGTGTGTGTGTGTGTAACCACTGATGAGTGCTACATACAGTTACATCACCCCTAGACGAGTGAACCTCCTCATGATATTTATAGGCTTAACTATACTCGCATGCATGTGTGATGTACTAGATAGTGAATTAATATTGTTGAGTTCAGTGAAATGTGTCCATAGCATGGACACTCTATAGATCTATACTATGTAACATAGTATAAATTAGTCTGACGTAGCCAGACCCATGCATGCTTGCCGTGACTGATGTCACCCGGACGTCAGTCAGTCGACGAGCATGGGTCTGGCTACATTAGACTAGTATAGATAGTCTATGCCCCTATGCATATACCTGGATTGAATGGGACACAAATTCATACAGTTGTCAGAGGTACGTACTTACTATCAGGGTTGTACTTGATCATGCATGAGGCATGCATACGGACAGAATGAGGATCGAGTAGATCCAGGAGTATGTGCTAAACCATGCAGGGATGCTTACTAAGGTCTGACCTCAGTCCAATGGATTGAGGAACTCCTGTACATGTCTGGCTACGTCAGATCGACTACGTATACGAACTGGCGGGATGTGCAATACTTATCGAAAGGTCTTCTCGGAATCTGTGGCTAAACATCGTGACGTGGAATATTTTACAGCACATGGCATACCATACGTGCCATCATAGACCCTCAATATCCCACCACCAGAGATGACAGATTTAAAGTACATGGATATTGTAGAGTTTATTGGTGAGCTGGTCAGTGAGCGAGAGAATTGTTAAGTTAGGAATATAGCGTGACCTCCTAGTGTACGCGCTACCGGAAGAAAAGTTCTTTCTCTATAGTTCCAATCTCCTTCCAGAGTTGTTGTGGAAAGCGAATTGAGGCTCTAGACTATCTTTTTATATCACACTAGCTTCTCGCAGCGAAGACGCTGTAAATCTGTTATACTACAGTATAAAACCTGTCTATAACGACCAACGACCAGACAGGTGGTCCTTGTAAGGATCGAGGTGCTTTAGCGCAACTAAAATGGACATTGAGCCAGCCTGCCATGGTCTATATAGACAGGTGGTCTATACGCGAGTGGTCAGGCAGGTTTTACTGTAGTTAAGTCTATTGATTATGATCTGTCAATAGCCAACTTTACTGAACTTAATAACAAGGATTTCTGTGTGTTGGTGTATAGATGATCCAACTATTGTTTTGTGTAGGTGAACCGACTGAGATTGAAAAGTATCACTGGTTGAACATTTCCATTAAACTTCACAATGTAAAGTTGATAAAGGAGCTAATTTCAAAAGGAGTGTGTGTCAACTTTCCTGCTGATCTTCCAAAGGATGCTGAATTCAGTCCTCTTCACAACTGCGTGGAGTACAATCTACTTGAAGGTATTCCCCTTCTAGTGGATGCAGGAGCTGATGTGAACATCCATGCACGGGACAAGCACAGACCAACTCCACTTCATCGTGCTATTCTTGCAGAGGAGCTCCCAATGGTGAAGGAACTGATGTTCCATGGTGCTGATCCCTACTGCCTTGTTGAGGGAGTGGACTCTGTGAGTGGCAAGCTTGTGAGATGGGACTGCTTTGAACTGGCCAAAGTGTTAAAGAACGAT
>CAUJGJ010000082.1:935000-960000 GCA_963170055.1 Halisarca cf. caerulea
GGGTGTGGAGGGTGATGATGTGGGATGTGGAGGGTGATGGTGTGGAGTGTGGAGCTAGGGTGTGGAGTGTGGAGCTAGGGTGGGAAGGGTGATGGTATGGTGTGTGGATGAATGACCAAGTATAACCCATTTATGACAATCTCTCTGTCCATCAGGAACCATCCACCACTCACTGGACACTCATTGAGAGCTGTATTCTCTTTTGTTAGCTGCACAAACTTCTACGACAGCACAGAAGAATATCAGCCATGTGCTCTTGTCTACAACTAACAATAGAACTCGTATTTCAGTACCTTTAGCATTGAATGTTTGAATTTTGAGATTTGAAATTGGAAGTGTATAATTGAATTTTGAGATTTTGAATAAATTATGTTCCTTTAATTTATTCACATCACATGTCCATCACATCAGAAGCAGAAGGTTCTTGTGTTCTGTCAGCTGTCCATCATGACCGATGTCGGTGTACCCTTCACTTGCCAACACACCACATTTCTGATCATCTATAGCTACAGCTGATCAGATGTCTATTTGCATTGGGTTTACCCTCAGTCAAGTCATCCATCCTGTGCCTATGATGACATGCAGGTCTCATCAAGGCTGGTCCGAGGAAGTGTGTGGGTGTATACCACTGATGATTGCTACAGGTACATCCCCCCTAGCTGAACGAACCATGCACCTCCTAGGCTTACTTGCATGTGTGATTACTGGACTATATTATTGTTGATTATATACAATACAGTACTTGCATGTGCTGCATGGACACTTACTATACCTCAAAGAGGACACAAAATCAGTACTTATTATTAAAGGTATACATACTGTCGGTTTATGCATGTACATGCATGAGGTATACACTGGAACAGAATGATCCATGAGGAGTACAGATGTACTATATCCAGGAGTATGTACTAAACCACGTGTACTTGTTATAATTATAGTAAACAATTGTGTATGTGTACATGTGCTCTGATCTGTAATGGAGGATTCCCCGTCTGGCTACATATTGAACTGTAGTGAATTGCAAGTATAGGTCTTTTGTGCACTCAATCAACGTACCTCCATGCACCAAAGATGACAGATTTGGAGTACAAAGATATTGTGGGGTGAGTGGGTCAGTGAGCAAGAGAAGGAGGAATCTAGTGTCACCTCTTACGAAGAAGATTGAGTTCTTTCTCTAGTGTAATATATATATAAGAAATAATTGTTGACAGCACATGCATGCAGAACTCAAACAGTCAGTCTTTCACCTGCCCCATTACAGATACCAATGTCATGTGGTCCTCTAACTTTTCTCCATGCATACATCATGCTTCATGACTCTCGATCTCTTGCTGATGCGAATATTCAGATCCCCAAGCACTATAGCAGAAGATCTCCTACATGATGGAACATGATCCAAGAAGTGCTGTAAATCCTCTCCAAACTTGTCTTTGACTTTCTGAGGGGCCTTGGCAGTGTGAGCGTAAACAGAGATAACCCTTCGGAACTTACTACTAGGACCATCTAATACCTCCTTGTTGTCTGTAACCACGGCATGCCACCTGTAGTGTAGCTGCAGCTGTGACAATCCTTGAGCTAATAGATTCCCCGGCAGTTTTCACCTCCATTCCTCCAGGTTTCAGTTGCCTGTTTGTCCAAAACAATTTCTACCCCTAATTTAAAGAAAGCATCATCTTCGCTGGGTAGATGTCTTCCTGAATGTAGTAGTATATAGCTGACAGAAGTCCATAGGTTGTTGTGGAACTATTTGGTCTCTTGACTCCCGGCAAGGGATACCTTAAGACATCTTAATTCTTTCACCAAAAAATCCAGCTTTCTATTCACATTGTGTGGGCCTGCTGTGTAAGTATCAGAGCATGTGCGAAGTTAAGTCCAGTTCTTTATTAAAGCGTTATCACCGATCTTGAGATTGCAACTTGAGTTTTGGTTCTATCTCTTTCCACAAGTTATATGACTAGAGGCAATGTCATTTTGTTTGCTATGTATATACATGGAACATTCCTATTAATAGTGCGTACACTAATGGAGAAAATTGGGGGAGACCAGCACATTTGTAGATCTAGACCACATCCAGGGATCACCACGAGGAGGTGCTGACATGGTCCCCCCCACACACATGTACATACACGCATGTGCGTGCACGTGACACATACATACACACACACACACACACACACACACACACACACACACACACACACACACACACACACACACACACACACACAATTCTTGCATGCATGTGCTCACATGCGGACCATGCACTTAAACTACACACAGGTTGGATGAAGAAACTAGCGCCATTGCTGCTGCATGGCGTGTCATTGTTGGTTATTGGATCACGTGTTCTGTATCACGTGATCACTAATTTCCTAATGTTTTCCGCAATGGCTGAGAAGAAAGGGAAGAAAAAGAGTTGGACCTACAAAGAATTAGTAACCGCTACTGGTGGAGGTAATCATGATCTCTAACCTATATATTTTTGATTCAATCATAGTTACTCTAGATCTATACTTAAGAAGTGTGGAGAACCTGTTTTAATGTAGATGAGATCGCGTAGCGTTACGACCGCCGCGCCGGTTCTTTTCCTGCATGTGGTCATAGATAAAGCGTACCTATCTATTGTCTATGTTGTGATTGATAGCCCACTGGACCTCATTGCCAACGAGGTCCGCCTATTTTGACTACCGTTTACTGTACAATCATAGCAGACCAGATATTGATGTTCTAGAAACCTTTAAAATTGTGTACTATAATATATCAATTTCTTGCTCATTGGCATGCTCTTGCTATTTCCTTGTTTGTTTGTTCCTGTATTTATTGATGATCTCGTGATTGATTTTCCTGTGATTAACGCGTTATACCTGTGTTGTCTGTAGAACTGGACGAGGCGGCCAAGTATGACTGGTTGCATGTGGCCATCACTGATTTAAGAGACGTAGGTCTGCTGAAGGATTTGATTTCAGAAGGAGCGTGTGTGAACATTCCCGAGAATAATCCCCAGGGTTTCGAGTGTAGTCCGCTTATGCAGTGTGTGGAGTACGACTTTGTAGAGGGTGTGTCCGTCCTAGTGGAGGGCGGAGCTGAGGTGGACTTTCGATCTCCGTTATGTCCGTACAAGATGACTCCACTTCATTGCGCCATTCAGGAGGACAACCTCCCAATAGTGAAGGAGCTTATGTCATACGGTGCCGATCCCCACCGCCTTGTGAAGGGATTCAGTTCTCTAAATGGTAAACCTTTCAGTTGGGACTGCTTTGACTTAGCTGAGTTTGTTGATAGTGATGGAATGAAGTCATATTTGAGGAAATACAAGGTTTGTTGGTTAAAGCTAGTGTGTGTGTTGTGTGTAGGGTGTAAGTGGTCTGTATGAGGGATATGACTTGTGAAATGTAGTCAGACATGCTAGCATAGTCTCACATAGCCATGCAGACCCTCAACTCCTTGAACTTGTAAAATGTCACCTCTCCTTGGCACAGAAAGATCAAAGAGGTTTGTGTATGGCTATGCAAGACTATGCTAGCAGTGATAATATTTAAAAGTTGTTACTGGTTTTGACCTGTTATGACTGCTTTAGCCAAATCTTGTGAAATCCCCCTTGTCCCCCTGTGGGTGTGGTCAGAATAATAATGTTGGTGTATTTTCACCAGGGTGGGGGGAGGCACTTGTAACGTCAGTGAATGGTCATGTTTTTTTGAGGGGAGGGGACTTGTCACAGCAGTGAGCGGCCATGTTTTTTGACAGGGGACTTGTAACATACGTACATGCCTATATCCCAAGGTATGGAGTATTATGCAATTTCTCCTTTACATACATATGTTTCTTGGGTGGGAGACTTGTAACAGCAGTGGGTGGCCATGTTTCTTGTAGAGGGACACTTGTAACAGCAGTGGGTGGCCATGTTTCTTGGGGGGACACTTGTAACAGCAGTGGGCGGCCATGTTTCTTGTAGGGGGACACTTGTAGCAGCAGTGGGTGCGCAGGTAAGTTATGGCAGATTCGTGGTTGCAAAGGATGTTTTGTAGTTTTGACAGGAATGTGCTTAAATCGTCACACCTAATACTAATTATCACGTTTTTGCCGTGTGACCACCTTCCTAGTTTTCGAGATTTAAAGTGTTGCACCATCAATAGAAAGGGTTCTTGGCCAACCAAGTTAGCAAATCGATCATAGTAAACTGTAAACGGGCGCACATCTGAAAGTGATCGAGCTTCCGAAGCTCTAGCTTGCCTCCCCGTATGAAGGTGTATAAATTAGCCTCTCTATACTTGAGAACACGTGGTGTCATGTGACAAAGGGCTTGAGAAGAGCTCTTTTCCATAAGAAATTTATGGCAAAAAACGCAGAGATCTAAACCTCTACCTGTGTGCTTGAAACATTGACAGATTATCCTTTAAGGACTAAACTTGGAATCCTGATTAGGGGAAGATATTCGGCCTTTCCATTCAGTTTATGTCACACCGTTTGTTGCCACAGCTGTCCTGTTGGACCAGAAAACCTTCGCCATAACAGCTGAGGAGTGGAGCAGCATCTTCCCCTAATCAGGAAAGTAAGATTAGGATATGCTGTGTCTTATGAATCGACGTTTGTGTTAAAACTCGGAGGTTTTCATCTCCGCGTTTTTGCATATTTGTTCATTTTGATATGGTTTAAGAAAAGCGGTCATGCAATAGGTACAACATGTTTTCGGCCCTTTAAGGTACACAGGATCAAAATATGAATATTCAACTCGCTATCTAGATGGTTTCTAGGAGTTTTAAACCTTTAGCAAGAATAAACAAGGCGTTATATTCGAGACATTCGGAAACGGCAGCCATTTTGTTTTATGGAAAAAAGTGCCATAACATACCTGCGAAAGAACTCTTCGCCGTGCATAGCTTGCCTCCACACAATCATTGAGTATTCCGCGTTTTGGGATGAAGCTAAAATCATATACATCAAATAAGTCCCAATTTTCTCCTTCAATACGTTGGTTCGAAGTAAACAAAGTAAAGAAATAGGGGTTTAAAGTGTTCAAACAGCTTACTTTTATCTTTGTTTCTTCATCTACTCTGAAAGAAGAAAAAGGGGGTGTATTTGTGACCAACTTTGCGGTGGCCATTTTGAAATTTCGCTTTATGCATAACTCACCTGCGACGTCTGTCATCTTTGCCAACTGACTTTGAAGCATGCAGGATGGCTGACAATCCTGATGATGAGGCATCTGTGACTAACTCTGTTTGCTTTGTTTGGTCAAAGTAGGCCAAGACTGTTACACTGGTGAGTAGTTGCTGGAGATTGAGGAAGGATTGCTGATGTCGCTCCGTCCATCGAAACTGCACAGGGTATTTATAACCATCCAGGAATAAAATTCAAAATGGCTATCTTGAAATAGCACCACGAATTATCGATCATTTCAGTTGACAAGATTTTGGCCCAGTTCTTCTTACTGCATGGACGAAAGTTCTATATATTTGCGCATGTTGGTACTTAACTAGCGATTGTTTCTATTGTCTGAAGAAAGATAGCAAGCTATAGGAATACATAGCAGTTTCAGACAAACTTTGCCTCGGCCACACCTTTAGATCCCTCTCTATTCACATGAAACAGCACAAAAAGACAGAACAAGTGGTGAGCTATCTGAAAATCGTTCCGGGCTATAGGTTATAATCTTCCGTAAGAAAATTATAACCGAAAAACCTGTTTTTCTACCCTTCAAACGGCCAAACATTAGCATAAATGGTCAATTAAATTGTGAGAAACTACTTGCTTGTAGCACTATGCCGGGAACGATTTTCACGAACTGAAACACCTTACGATTCCATTGAAGTTGAATTTAGTGAGATTCAAAGGCATCTAGAGGTCCAACGAAACGATTTTATCGTCGCCCTCAACAAAACTGCCATTTTCGTGATGTTTCACGCGTACGTAGGCACAACGTCACAAAAGTTGCCTTCTCCCATTCTGTTGATATGTGAAGTTTTCAATGTCATCTGAAAGACGCTAAATGATGCATTAAAAACAGCCGCTTATTGATGACATTGAAAACAAGCACCACCCACAATTGGAACAAGTAACAGTTGGTTGTAAACACCCTGTGTGCATCTTTCTTTGTCAATTACCGTAGTGGCTCTGATATAATGCTGAAGCTGGGTATGAACTTAGCGTAGTACATAGCCATTCCCGGGAAACTTCTCACACCACTAGTAGTCGTTGGTGTCTGGGCATTCTTAATGGCTTCTATTTTTGTTGGATCCAGGGAAATGCTTTGTCCAGAAAACACAAATCCGAAAATGTGATACTCTTCTTATTGAATTCACGCTTCTTGTTCAGGGTTAGAACTCTCTGCTCTGTGAACTTATGGAATACTGCTTGTAGTGTAGCATCATGCTCAGCCTGTGTCTTCCTGAAGACACAGGCTGAGCATGACCACTACTAAAATCTGATGTAATCATACACAATAGGGAGTCCACATATACACAACACTACAGCCCGCATGTGGAACATGTCCAGATTGTTATGATAAGGCTCATTGGAGTGCATAGTGATAAAATTTAATGTTCGCCGTGTGAATTTGTTATTTGTCACGTGGTTCGCCCGTGATTCAGTCCTAATTCGTCAACCTGGTCGTCAAGATTGCGTCACAAAACATCACAGGGGCATAATTATCACATGATATTCTCATGATTGAGCTTCTTGGTCGCCTTCTTGTTGGACATGTCACAAAAACGTTGGTGTGCGGTGGGAAAGAGCTTTTCAACGGACGAAATCTCACTTAAAAGTGAGTTTTCGATAAAATCTAGCAATTCCATGTTGCGGGAGTTGAAACTCGAAAGTTGGACGAAATTCAGACTTTCTGAATCAGTAGTTTTGCTCTTGCGGTCTTTTATAAATTGCTCATGAATGGAAGAGACTTTTCACTCCCGCAACATACAATCACTAGTCAATCCAGTTTACTATTGTAGTTATAGGTTTGCTGTTCGCAGTTGAGCTTTTCCCAGTGCCCACCGGCGTTTTTGTTCTCTTCGTATACGTTGTCTTTCAGGTAATTGTAAATTGCTCGAAATTATAAAGAACCTTAAAACGCTTACAAATATTAACAAAAACATATTATATTGTTCATGTTCAAATAACTTAAAAGGCTGAATCGTTCATCAACAGCAGAAAAAAAAAGATGCAAAGCTTGGTTATAAGTAGATCGCGCCGTTTTGACCCTAATTGGACATGTACCACATGCGCCACAACTGTTGATTCGTGGCTGGAAAGACTCCCTGACATAACGCAAGACTATGAAGCCTGCAACATTTATAACATTTATAACATGGATGAAGCCCTACCAGATAAATCCTTGGCTGTGAAGTATGCTGGTGGAAAGAAATCAAATCAAATCAAATCAAATCAAAGAAAAGGCTTACTGTATAGCATTTATGTGTCAATGCTTAGGGAGAATTGGAAGAATCATTGGACATTGGGAAAATGGTCAAGCCTCGCTGCTTCAAGAATATTAACTGAGTAGGAAATTGCCCGTAAGCTGGACTGCAAACTGAAAGGCATGGATGACAAGCGATGTTTTGCAAGCTGGCTTGAAAAATTCTACAAAAAATGAGTGCCATGCAAGAAGAACTATTATATAGCATCCGACAAAAGAAGGAAGAAGTAGCAAACCTGTCTAAAATCGCTTGAGCAATAGGTTATAACTAATGCAACAAAAGTTATAGTACGCAGAAAGAACTGTTTTTCTGCCCTTCGAACCGTATAATTTTCGGATAAATGTGCATGCAGTGAATAAATACCTGATTATAACACTTTCCTCAAGTGATTTTTGATAATTTTGACATATGCCGGACCAATGAAAACAAAAAGCACAAAGATTAGACAAAACTTTGACCCGCGGCAAAGCTGGTGCTTCTTCGAGCTCTGAAAAACATACAGCCATTTCCGTGACTCTTTACCTATACATAGGGATCATGTCACCAAAGTTATCATCTCCTATAACATTCTGCTGGTATATGAACTATCAAACGTTATCTGCATGAAATACCCTCATGACACGTCAATAACAGCCGGTAATTGATGACGCCGAAAACAAGCCCCGCCCACAATCCGTACAAGCAACAGGTGGTTATAAACACCCTTAAAACCCTCCACCCCCCTCCTGTGTACAGGGCTGTTAGGCTTCCCTTGGGAAACCACATCTATCGGGTGTTGTTACACAATGAAACCACAAGTGTTATTTTGTGGTGAATGGAGGATAAAAGTCGAGTGATCTTGTATTAAAGTGGGTGTAACAAACTGATGAGTTCCCACCAATGAGGAACCACCTGTCTATGGCTCCCACTGGTTGGATGACTGACCTGATATATGTGTTGTGTTGTTGTTGGGTTTATCTAGTTTGTATATATTTGATTTAAGTGGAATAGTTCTTTGTGACTAGGTATATTCATCAATTAATCCTAAATCCGTCCTTTCATACAAAATCTGTGAACTTTCACCCTGTGATATTCCTTGATGAAAAAACTGTGTTGCCAAAACATTGAAATTACTATTAATTTTTTCAAATTCTGGCCAGCATGGACAATTTATATAGGATCAATTTATATTTGATTTGATGTGTTTATCTGTCCTTGAATAGTTGTTTGAAGAAGAGAAGTTGAAGCTGACCCACCTCTACTGGAGTGAACAACCAAAAGTATTGAAGGGGATGGAGTGCCCAACAGCAGTTTATTTGAATGACAAGATATTTGTTGGCGAACGGAGGAGGTGGAGGTGGGAGTGGGGGTGGAGGGGGTCTGATGATCAGTTTCTGTGTGTGTTCAATGTTGTCAGTCGAACATGGTCTAAAGTGCCATTTCATGATGGTTGTGAATTGTATGGCTTCACCTTAGCAACCACAGCCAACCAGGTACACACTTTAGGTGGTGAGTGGAGAAAGGATGGGAAAGAAGAAAGGTACTCAAAAGTAGTATTCTCTTTGGATGATAATATGAAATGGTCCAATACACTCCCACCACTAAACATAGGGAGGGAGTATGCTACATCAACTTCTTTCGAGGACATGATTGTTGTTGCTGGTGGTGTGGGTAGGAATGGTGGTGGGTTGTCATCAGTAGAAGTGTTGGACAGCTCCCAGCTGTCCTCCACTTGCAATTGGTGGGAGATTTGTGATTTACCTGTAAAGTCTTACCTCATGCAGTGCACAGTAACAGACAATGAACTCTTCATTGGATGTGGTTATGGTACTGCTAATACAGTTTACACAGCCAAACTGAGTGCTGTAAAGGAATCACTGATTCCAAGTGATCGTGAATCAAGTGTATCTCCTGAATCCTTATGGCAGTCCCTCCCTAAAACCTCACTTGAGGTGAATGGTTTAGTTGCTGTAAACAACTTCCTTGTTACTGTGGGTGGTCGTGATGATGACGGCAAACGCTATTCATCTGTTGATTTGTATGATTGTTATAAAAAGACATGGACTAAAGTGTCTGATATTATAAGGAGTAGAGAAACCCCAGCTATTGTAGTTTGTACATTTGAGAACAAACAGGAACTTTTTGTACTTTGTGGTTTGGGTGCTGACACTTCTGTAGAATCATGTGAACTATTTTGAGTGTGTTTGTTCCCATTCCCATTTGTGTGTTGATTTTTGTACACTGACTCATTGATACTTTGTAATCAATTGATTATTCCTGAAAGTTGACTGTCGAGTGCACATGAACCTCAACAGGTAGTGCATGGAATAGGATGATGCTGTTCCCAAGAGAAATCTGTTTACTGAGACCAGCATCAAGAGTGGTTGTGTGTGTGGTGTGTGTGTGTGTGTGTGTGTGTGTGTGTGTGTGTGTGTGTGTGTGTGTGTGTATGTGTGTGTGTGTGTGTGTGTCCATGTGTATGTGTGTGTGTGTGTGTGTGTGTGTGTGTGTGTGTGTGTGTGTGTGTGTGTGTGTGTGTGTGTGTGTACATATGGGTGTAGGTGCATGTGAGTGTGTGGGTGAGTGTGAACCTAGTACTGCAGCCTATATATCTAAAGTAAGTTGTTTGTTGTCTGCTTCTTGTGTTTGTCAAACTAAAGAGGTATGTGTGTCCATGCTATTACGTATGCTAGTGGGTGTGTACCTCCCCCACCTGTCCATGACAAACCACACACATGCTGCATGTACCTGACATGCACACAACATGAGCACTGCTTGTGTACTCACATGTTCATGTACACTAGACATACACAGTCACACTACAAGCCTTATAGGGTGTGTTGATAGTCCACTTGATGTACAGGTACACATGTGGGACATGTCTGTGCTAATTTGAAGGTGTGAATTTTTTTCTTTTTACAGCTGTTCTCAACTTGCAAGAAGCTTCAGAGCATCAAACATAGGCTTAACATGTAGGCAGTCACATAAGCGTTTCGATGAGTACCCTTTTGAAAGACCTGCAGCTTCAAGCGCGCAGAAGCTACTAAGGTTTTACTTAGTCTCGCGTAGCCAGACTGCTTTCCCCTCCATCTTCACGGGCGTGTGTGGGCGAGAAAGGGTCTGGCTACACGAGACTAGGTTTTACTAACCTCTACTAATAAACGAAACGCTTTGGGTGATAGATGGTGGAACACTTTCAAGACTACTTTTTCACATAAATCGCTATAGCAAAACATTTACTAACTTTTCCATATGCGGCAGCGAAGACAACTCTTCTCCAAAGCTGAGATCTGTAATATTGGCCCTCAAAAGACATACTTCAAGCGCCTATAACTTGGGACAGGAACAAAGCTCTCTTGCTGCCAAATGGAGAAGTTGTATCCTCCAGATGGCTCAAAGTTGGCACCAAGAAACTGCCTCTAGCTTGTTCCCTCATGCATCACCCAGCTGAAAACAAATCCCGAAGAACATTCAGTTTGGTCACAAGCGAGCATGTGACACAGCAACCGTGATGACACAAAACGTCACTAAGTGCGAATTCAGTATTCGTATATATACGCCCGAATATCAGCCTAAATCACAAGATAAATGCTCGACTAATAGCTTATAGGCGCTGGAAAATAATTTTTTATCACTATGCAAACTCAGGAACATCATCATAACAAATCTGGACATGTCCCACATGAGTAATACTGCTCTGACGTACACTTGTTGTGGAGGACATGAGGAAGTAGTGAAGATCTTACTTGATGGAGGGGCTAACATGGAAGAACCAAATGAGAATGGTGACACCCCACTGATGGAGTCTGCTTCTGATGGACATATCGGTGAGTAAGAGAGAGCAGTGTGTGTGAAGTTGTGAGGGATTGAGCATCACACCCCCTGGTCCCAGTCCTACTTAGCTTCTCCTTGGCTATGGAGCTGACATCAACACCCACTCAGTGGAGTTTAAAGAGTTGGCTCTCACCCTCTCCTGTTACAAGGGTCATCTGGACATGGTGAGGTTCCTCCTGAGTGCTGGAGCTGACCAGGAGCACAAGACTGATGAGATGCACATGGCACTGATGGAGGTTTCCTCTCATATTGCAACACTTCTCCTGTATATTGCTACACTCCTCCTGTGTATTGCTACACTCACCCTGTGTATTGCAACACTCCTGTGTATTGCAACACTCCTCCTGTATATTGCAACACTCCCCCTGTGTATTGCCACACTCCTCCTGTGTATTGCTACATTCCCCTGATTGACACACTCCCCCAGCTGTATTATATGTGAGGGGTCTTTGAAAACAGCCCTCTAGCTCTGTTTACACAACCCACATACTGAATCAAAACATGCAAATGATGTAAAAAGTGCAATTTTCATTTTTCAGTCCTTTGTGCTTCTTATCTTTAGTAGAATAATCCTTGAAAACATACATACGGCTTCATGTTTTTGAAATACAGAATAATAGCTTTTGCCCTTGGCAGAAGTATGCCATTTTGATATGTGGGGTCTGTGTATGGTTCATAGGGTTTGAGACGGAAGCAAATCGCAGTGGTTAGACATTGTTTGGATGGCAGCTAGAGATATGGTTTGGTTTAAAACTCAGCTGATATATGCTGCAATCACAAAAGGCCTTTACCAAACAAACAAAAGACTATAATAGCAAGATCATGCGCCACCATGTTTATACTAATGACGTCATGAGTGAGGTATGTATACAGAATGTGTTCCTAATACTGGACGTCTGCTGTTTTCCACAAAAACTTTAGCAGACAAGGTCTAGGACTTTTTGGTATAACACGTAAGCTAAAGCAGCTATCGATACGGGACGGGCAGCATTGAAATCTGAGGGAAAACCCTATCAATTGATGTAAGAGAACACAAACACACGAAAGTGCAGTATAGAGGACTGTTTTCTCAGATTCTCTCACATATTGCAACACTCCTCCTGCATATTGCAACACTCTCCCTGTCTATTGCTACGCTCTTCCTGTTTGTTGCAACACTCTCCATGTTTACTGCAGCACCTCCTCTTCATATCCCAACCTTCTAGCTACAATAGCCCCTAGCCAGGCTTTGGCTAACAACCACATTCCATGTTGTGTTTCAAAGATAGTGTTTTTTACTGTGCATTGCCAGCCTTAACAGGTACCATATATTACAACACTTCTTCTACATATTGCAACACTTCCCCTGTGTATTACAACACTCCCCCTGTGTATTGCTACACTCCCCCTGTGTATTGCAACACTCCCCTGCATGTGTATTGTAACACTCATTGTGTGTAACAGAAAAAGGTTGCTAATAGCAGATCAAATCCTCATGCGACCTTTCCCCAGTATGCTAAAAGGCCTTTTCGTGGAATACCACCCTTCATCAGTAGCACTGGGTGACATCCTCTGACAGCCAGGACCCAACTGAAAAGCTGAGGATAGGCTGTACTGAGGACTGATGAAAATTGCTTATTCAATCTGCTGAAAATAGCTAGTCACAGAGGTAGAAAATGACAGAATGTGGAAATTGCCATAACCAGATAACCCCCTGTAGTGGCCTGTTTCTGAGTTCAAAAACTTAGAGATCCGTCGCCTCTTGGCCATTAAAATCATAGGAACTAAAAACACTTCAGCCACGTGTGTGTGGAGGCTCAACGAAACTTCTATTAGTCCTGGTTATGAAGGACAGTAATAGTAACAGATCGAATCTGGTTATGGGAATTTATATTACACGGCAATTAATGCCTACTCTCCTCCATCCTATATGACGTACCTGCAAGATGGTATGGCCTTGTATGAGCCCGAGGTGAAACCTAGCCTATACCTGCATACATACCCATGCCTAACTATATAATTGCCCATATATGTCATATGATTCTGATATACTCTGATGAGAAGAGTGATCGATGAGACGAACCCCTTCTTGGACATAAGGGGGGTGGTGCGCCACCCTCAGGTGCCACGTCATGCATTCAATGCTCTTAACCCCATCATGCAGGGGGTGTTGCCCAACCCCATGCAAGTGTAAAAGGTAGTCTGGGCCCCTGGGAATTTGATAGAGCACCTGGGGATAACACCCACACCCACCCTTTTGCGCCCAAGGGCGGAGAAAATGAAAAAAATGGACAGCAGAAGTCAGCAGCTACACATGCATGAAGAAGGCCAGGACCGCGTGATACATGAGCACGCTGCGCATGCGCATACCCATGTGTGTACTGCATATAATTATGCCAAGTGTAATGTCAGGCCTGGGTGTTTGAGCCCCCACCCCCCCCTCCCCCAGGCCTGTAAGCGTGCCAGACGTTACGGATAGTGTCATTAACACCATTCAACTACGTTAAATTCTATTATAAATTTTAGTGCACTTCATATCATATTTGTGGTGTAGCTGCATGCATTGGGGAAGTACCTGCACACATTGGTCCTGTAGCTGCATATATTGGTCCTGTAGCTGCATGCCTTGGTCCTGTAGCTGCATGCATTGGTCCTCTAGCTGCATATATTGGTCCTGCAGCTGCATACATTGATCCTGTAGCTGCATGCATTGATCCTGTAGCTGCATGCATTGGTCCCGTAGCTGCATGCATTGGTCCAGTAGCTGCACACATTGATCCTGTAGCTGCATGCATTGGTCCTGTAGCTGCATGCATTGGTCCCGTAGCTGCATGCATTGGTCCTGTAGCTACATGCATTGTTCCTGTAGCTACATGCATTGGTCCTGTAGCTGCATGCATTGGTCCTGTAGCTGCATGCATTGATCCAGTAGCTGCATGTATTGGTCCTGTAGCTGCATGTATTGGTCCAGTAGCTGCATGCATTGGTCCTGTAGGTGCATGCATTGGTCCTGTAGCTGCATGTATTGATCCAGTAGCTGCATGTATTGGTCCTGTAGCTGCATGTATTGGTCCAGTTGCTGCATGCATTGGTCCTGTAGCTGCATGCATTGGTCCTGTAGCTGCATGCATGCCATGCATTCATCTTCACAGCATGTATATACGTATTCCTTGCCTGGCCTGCTATTAGAATGTCCCTATATTACAGATATAGATTTAATTAGGCTACAACCCTCACCACCATTATTATAGTAGTCATTTCCAATCCAGTACCAGTGGGGCGTCGTACCATGGTAAGGGAGCATTACCTATATCATCTATGTTATAGCACTCCGGAACTGAGGTGCAATTAAAGAGGGTGTAGCAAGCCAGACTGTATGCTTGTGGTTGGACCCCTTTGTGATATCATAGGAAATCTCATCAGCCTACTGGCTGGTCTCCCTGAGAGTATACAAACACATGCAATTTCTTTACATGACTGCAAATGCTTGGCAACATTGGTTTCTTTTTGCTATTCCCGGCTCACAATCTTCATCATCTTCCAGCACAGTCCCAGTTCAAGTTAATAGTCGCCAACTTCAAGGCCGCAGGCCCAATCTCATCACTAGCTGCTGACATATTCCGTCTCCTCAGATACATGCTATCCAGGGTGTAATACCTTGTCCAATACTGTAAGTTGATTAGATTCTCATTCTCTTCATTTCATGTTTGTAATTTTGGGCTCCCTTGTGACGTCATAGTGAGGGCATGGTTTAGAAAAAAGGCGGTGACGCAAGCTGTAGAAACTCGAGGAGATCCCAACACGTCCCCTAGTCTCGCGTAGCCAGACCCTAACCCGGTTCCCTATTCTACGAAGGGGAGGTTTATTTTTTGGCGGAAAAGGGTCGGTTACGCCAGACTACACGTCCCCTAGCAATGGACTACAACGAAATTGTGAAGTTTAACGGTGAGTGGATCTGTTTCAGTGACCATATGGGTCTCGGGGAAGTATAATCTCTTTACCGCGCTACTGGAAGAAGACTGCACGAAACTCACTCTTCTTTGTCTCCTCTCAGAGTTCCCATCGTAAGCCGCGATATAAGCTTCTCCTAGTAAACTTTAGTCAGTGTTCATACAGCAATATCTTCTCGCGGAGAAGACACCATGAAACTGCTCCAGTAGCTAGCTAGTATAGGTTTGTTCTTTGGGTCGAATCGGAAGTTCTGAGATTGTGCGGTATCGAGGTTATCTATCTATCTATCTATCTATCTATCTATCTATCTATCTATATATATATATATATATATAGGGTAGCTACGCCATATCCTGGCCACCGCCAATACTGGGACAAAAAAAAGTATAAGGCCATTGTGTTACCTCGGATAAACTAACTTACAAATATATACCGTATCTGTCGAAGACCCAAGGTAGCCCACCAAAAGTTTACGTACTTCGAT
The DNA here is from genome assembly GCA_963170055.1 of Halisarca cf. caerulea. NCBI lineage: Eukaryota > Metazoa > Porifera > Demospongiae > Chondrillida > Halisarcidae > Halisarca > Halisarca cf. caerulea. The sequence continues at coordinate 950,637 of CAUJGJ010000082.1, forward strand.
TCTCATTCGCGCGTCGCTTTCTTGAGAAATCCTGCAATGATGACATCGATGCGAACTTACGATGACGTCACACATGCATAATACTTGCGGTTTTAATAATTACGTCATCTCTAAAAGCGTGCCAAATATTTTCGAAACGCCCTTTGAACTCGCGGAAAGTGGTTTTGGGAAGGTTGACATTTACAGAAAACAGCTGTAATAATCAAAACATTGAATCATTACAAACAGGTAAGCTATACTAGATTAAGCTTAGCTAGTACATTGTCCAATTCCCAGCCACTTTCAGTCAAACAGCATTTCTGCTTGTAGCTGCAACAGCATGGCTTCTTCCAGCAACCGAGAGCATAAGTGGAATCAAGGTGACCTACAGGCAGCTGTAGATCAGGTCTCTAGTGGAAAGCTGTCTTTGAGAAAGGCATCTGCTCTTTACGGCATCCCCAAGAGTACTCTTGGAGATTATGCATCAGGGAAAAGAGAGATTGGTTCCACCCGAGGCCCACCGACCATCTTGACAGCAGCTGAAGAGAAGAAGTTAGCAGACTGGGCATTGGAGATGTCACGGATTGGCTATGGAAGAACAAAGGAGCAGATTCTTCTGGCAGTGCAGCAGATTGTAGCAGCTGATAAGAGGCCCACCCCATTTACAGATGGACGTCCAGGAAATAAATGGTGGTTGGGATTCCTCAAGCGACATGAGACCTTGACAATGAGGATGCCAGAGAATCTTGATTCCTACCGAGCTACAGCATGCACTAAGGAGAGGCTAAGCAAATGGTACGATGACTTTAGGCAATTTCTGGACCTTCATGACATCAGAGATGATCCCAGAAAGTTTTGGAATGCTGACGAGAGTGGCTTTTCCCTTTGTCCAAAAAGCGGGAAAGTATTGGCCGAAAAGAACGTACGTGACCTGTATGCTGTAGCTGGTAATGGCAAGGAGCAAATAACAACTCTCTGTGCTGGGTCAGCTGCTGGTGAAGTAATCCCCCCTATGTATATTTTTGCAGGGCAGCGTTTTGCATACAACCCTTTGGATGGAGGGGTCCCTGGTGCATATTTTGGGAAGTCTGCTACAGGATGGATTGACACAGAGTTATTTTATGGCTGGCTTGCAAATCACTTCGCACGAAATGTTACCATTCGTCCAGTTGTACTGTTAGTTGATGGCCACAAGTCCCACATAAATGTGGAAATTTCCAAGTTTTGCCAAGAAAATGGCATCTTTTTGTACTGCCTCCCTCCCCATTCCTCCCACATAACTCAACCACTGGATGTGGGATTCTTTAAGTCTCTGAAAGATGCATGGAAGAAGGAGTGTGAGAGATACAAGCTAGCCAATCCAGGCCACTTTGTCAGCAAACAAAGCTTTGCCAGGGTGTTCAAGGATGCATGGCTGCATGCTGCACAGCCAATCATTCTAGTGAATGCTTTTAAAGGTGCTGGTATTTATCCACTGGATTTCAGCCATATTCGTGACAGTCGATTTGCACCATCCAAAGTGTATCAGCTAGACACTTGTGGTGATAATAGCAATCTTTCTGATAGCCTACATCCATCCAGTGTTGCACCACAACCATCCAGTAGCACTGCTCTTGCAGAGCTGGAATCTGTCATCGGCCCAGAAGTACTGGACAAGTACAGGACAAGGTATGAAGAGGGGTATGATTTGGAAATTGATGCTGTTTATACCGTGTGGAAGAGACTGAAGAATCTTCAATGTGGACCGCCTCTTCAACCATCATCCAGTACATCTGTCATGGATGATGCCATCCCTCCTGTCACAAAGCCATCATCCAGTGTGCTAGTGCCTGAGCCAGCCATTACCATCACTGTAACACCCAGCAGAGCTACCACTGTGTCTATCTCTTCCACGATAGATGACATTCTTGTCTTTCCAAAGAAAGCAGCTCAAGGCCACAACAAACGAAAAGTCAGTGAAATGCCAAGACATCTTTCAGGCAATCAAATGATAGCTTTGCTTGAAGCAAAAGAGAGAGGGAAGCAAGAAGAAGAAGAAAAGAAAGCTCAAAGGAAGGCAGAACGTGAAGAAAAGAAAAGGAAAACAGAAGAGGAAAGGGAAAAGAAAAAGAATGAAAAGTTAAAGAAGCAGACTGGAGAAAAGGTACCAACTGTACAGGGAAAGAAGGGAAAGAAAGGGCAAAAGGGAAGAAGGGAAGCGAAGGAAGACTCAGTAAAGCACATTGAAGACAATGACAAATGCCTCACATGCCAGACAGATGATGATGGCACCTGGATAAGATGCGACGAGTGTTTTGGGTGGCATCACAAAGTTTGCGTAGGCCTCTCCATTGGATCGCGCGTTGGATCCACTGGAAATGTCCAAACTGTTAATTTTCACACCTACATCGTTTTCTTGTGTAGCTCTGTGTCCGCTTGTGCATATCTTTGTGTTTTGCAGCTTGAAACTATAAATATAGCCTCAGAAAAACTTCCGTCCAACTAATGGAAAAATGGCCCAGATTGGGACAAGATGAAGGGGTCCTTTTAAAGTAGACTGATAAGCGCTTCAAAACAAATTGAGCTTGGTCACTCTATGGTATCGTTCACCGATAGTTCTCCATCCTCTCAGCCATTTGGTTGATACGAAAGCGTTCAGTTTCACCTGAGTTACACGATTTTTACGCTTAGGTGTCCCGGATATGGTCCGTATACCCTATAGGCAGTATACGAATTCCCTTAGGATTTCTACGAGTGTTGGGTAGATATAGCTAGGGAGTATCTGTTATCACAGATGATCCAACTGTTGTCTTGTGTAGGTGAACCGAGTGAGATTGAAAAGTATCACTGGTTGCACATTTCCATTAAACTTCACAATGTGAAGTTGATGAAGGAGCTGGTTTCAAAAGGAGTGTGTGTCAACTTTCCTGCTGAGCTTCCAAAGGATGCTGAATTCAGTCCTCTTCACAACTGCGTGGACTACAATCTACTTGAAGGCATTCCCCTTCTAGTGGATGCAGGAGCTGATGTGGACATCCATGCACGGGACAAGCACAGACCAACTCCACTTCATCGTGCTATTCTTGCAGAGGAGCTCCCAATGGTGAAGGAACTGATGTACCACGGTGCCGATCCCTACTGCCTTGTTGAGGGAGTGGATTCTGTGGGTGGGAAGCTTGTGAGATGGGACTGCTTTGAATTGGCCAAAGTGTTGAAGAACGAGGAAGTGATGTTGTTTTTGAGCAAGTACAAGGTTTGTTGAAATGCACAGTGTGCGCACCCTGTGACTCAGTCAGCCTTACGTAATAGCTAATTAAAAGCTAAAACTGTTGAACACAAATAATGTGTTTTTTCATTCCTTTGATTGTATTGTCATGGTAAATTTGGTCTGGCCAGTACCAGACCAGGTGGGCGTTTATCAGTACTAAACCCTAACCACCCTCTAACCCTAGTACCTCGATGGATAGAGTTTTGTGTTTGAGAAGTGCCCACGCTGGACCAAACGTACCAGCGCCACTTGTTGTTGACTTCATCATGTAAAGTACCACATGTAGTGTGCACAGAGTCTGTCACATGTAATGACAGTGTTCAGACTTTGCTGACAGAGGAAGTTGTTTACCATGTGAATAAAAGGCTCCAAAATATATGTGAAAACACAAATGTTAGCCAAGGAATGCACATATACAATGATTATATGAAATATGCAGAGATAAGCACAAAATAAAATAGCCGCTCCTTAATACCAAAGAATTGAAAATGCATGATTTTATCTTTGTGAACAATTTTGCATTGAAAGTCTTTGAAGATGATCGAAAGGCTTTTGTGCACTGGCATATTTTTAAACCAAATTTCAGTAAAATGTTATATTTCAGGCTGGGGTTATCAGAACATCTTTAGTATTTGGGCCATATGCACATAAAAGGGTCCGTAGTGATTTTGATGTTTTGCATAACAGGCCAAAATGGGTCACCTGATCAAATTTTTTTTTTTTGATCGAAAGAAGGAGAGCTTCATTTAGAACAGCCTCTTGTTTGTAGCTTTGTTATAGGACGTTTCTAGCAAAAGTTACAGCCGTTTAGAGAAGTGTACACGTCAAGTGAACCATATATTATATTGTCGTGGTGTTACACACTGAAACCACAAGTATTATCTTGTGGTGAAAGGATGGCCATGCATGGTGACTAAAGTGATCCCTGTATTGTTAAAGTGAGTGTAAGAACTGATGAGTATACCCACCAATAAGGAAACACCTGTCCATGCATGGCTCCTACTGGTTGGATGACTGACCTGATATACCTTGTAGTGGGAAATTTTCACAGAGCAATATTTTCGCGGATATCCCAGCATTCAAGACATTTTGATTTGCTAAATCTTAGCCCTAGACCTCCATAGCTACTTGGGCTCAGGTAGTGCATACATGCTATAGGCCCCTGCACCATTGTTCTTTTGTGTAGCAGCAGTCAGACTGTTGTTAGTAACTGGGTTTAATACCAGTTCACACTGAGATTTTGTTGGCTGTTTCTTGAAAAGCTGGTCATGCTATACGTACATGGCATTTTCACTTTTTCAAACGAGATGATCAGGTGGAAAGAAAGTTTCATGGGCCCATTAGAAAGCAAACATACGTAACCTCAATGGAGTTTAAGGAGTTGAATGGATTTAATGCCACCAACGGGAGTGACCTGCTTCCGCATCCTCATTCAGAATCTGGGTAACAGAAATAGGAAGTCCCCAGCTCATGAGCTTTCGCGCATGCGCAGTATCTGGCTGAAGCACGTGGCATACTTCCCTGCTCGCGGCATTGTCTCTCGCTTGTGTCTGCAACTATACACTGTAAAGCGACTGGCTGTCCTCTGTTTGTTTGTTTGTTTGTTTGTTTTGTTTTGTTTTTCTCCACCCTCTGGGCGTGAAAGGGGTGTGTGGGCTCTTTCCCCCAGGTGCTGGTACTAGATTCTCTGCTGGGGCCTGCAAGGACGATGTGGGGCCTCATGCTTGAGGTAGTCACATGGGGTGCATGAGGTAGTCACATGGGGTGCATGAGGCAGTCACATGGGGTGCATGAGCACATTGGCACCCGCGAGGGGGTTGAGCCGTACACCCCCTTAAGTCCAAGAAGCGGTTCCCTCTATGGATTCCCTTGCATGTGTAGGGTAGTATTGAATAGTATTATTGTTAATTAATAAATAATTATAGCAAGGCTACATTGTCAATCTTTACTATTAAAATTCAGAAGTTACATTGTGACATAATATTCTTTGGTTTTGTGCATGCTTATATGCCCTAATAGTACTAAATTATGCTTTTGACACCGATTACATATCATGCCTTGAGCTTCTTTATCCCAAAGCACCCAGGGAAAGACTCTATAGTCCATTCCCTATTAATTGCTGATATTCGATGACGAGATAATTGCTTTGGTGGAGGCAACGGAATTGGACAAGTAGAACATTGATGCGGGTTCGTACTTATACTGTATTGACTTATACTTCACTTAGAACATCTCGGTCATGACAGTACGAGTCGCTTACTAGATCGTCTTGGTCAAAACAGTGTAAATCTGCTTAATTCTACTGTGACAACTTCTACTTGGCTTAGATCATCTTCTTTTGAAAATACATATGAAGCTTCGTCCTCTTTAAAGTCTGGCGTACAATTGTCCTCTTTGAAATTTGAAGAAGAAATGCATAAACGAATGTCTTGAGTCGCTTTTTTTTGAGAGCACACAGTACTCATGTACTACCGTAACAGCTGTTTTTGTGGGTAATATGATGTACTAATAATACCCCCAGGCCCTGCTGGGAAAACGAATTCATTAAGTGTAGCACTCAGTTTATACGGTGTAGCGCACTGCTACGTTCGAATGCTCTGGGGAGAACCCTATAGGTACTATATATATATATATATTTATATATATATTATATATATATATATATATGTATACAGTGTTTCCCCCAGATGAAAATTAAAAGGGGGGGGGGTATGAACCAGATTAAATCACTTATTTTTTAAAAAATATTGCGGTTAGCACTGCTGGGTGCCTGGCCTTCTAGTTTTCTTGGCTGCATGAAACTTGGTTTTTTTCACAATTAGAGGTGGGTATTTGCTGGAGTGAACAACTACGTATATATTGAACATATTGTATGGTTATTATACCAGTGACAATATGTTCACTATTAGAAATGAGTTGCATATGTTTCTGGCATTTTTGCCAAGCTTTAAGTGTACTACACAGGGGCATTATAGTTGGTCTCAGGGAATGGGGATTTTAGGTGACGAAGTTCAGGAATCTCAAGAATTTGTCACTTTTTTGCCTATGTCACGTTTGTTCATCTGTAAACGTGGTATTACGTACGTCATAAGCTAATCATGCATGATTTACTTAATTATATGTTTTGCAAAATAAACCCACCCTCTCTGTCTTACAGTAGGGATCAAAAAAAGTTTACATTGCGTTCCGCAACTGTGCGCAATTACTCTGCATAATAACAGAGAATACCGTAATTATGTAGTATAATTACACAGCGCAACTTCGCTCTGTTGTGCCTTTAGGAAGTCTTTCTGTGCTCTTCAAACATTGGTTAAACTTTGACCTTGTTTTTAGTATGCCTTTGAACAGGTGTTGGTCGACCTACGTGGAAATTTCTTGGCCAATGTCGCAACTTACTAGTTCGGCAAGTCACACATCAAGACGGAAATGCTCTCTTTTTCTGACCAAAACACTAAACCATGCGCTCTCCTTAGCAAAATGGGAACCATCTTGGAGATATAAGCTTATGGCTACGTACGTAGGTAGGCTACGATCGAGCTGATAACGAGCGAAAATACCTGTCTACTCCACGGGTTTCTTTACTATCTTCCAAAGAGTCATAATCAACATCGATTGCAATTTTCCTTGATTTCAAAGGCTTTGAAACTAAGTTAAGAGATTCAGGGAACAATATTTCCAAGGTCGCTGCTACAGCCATTTTGTCATTTGTCAACATAATAAAATATGCACGCATCTATGTGACTCGTTGGCAATATAAAATTACGCAGCCCAAATGTTCTGTAATACGCAACGCAATACAAAGAGTAATTTTTCCGCAGTACGCTTGGTAATCACTGTGTAAAACAATGCATATTGCTTTTACTAAATGTAAACTTATTTTGATCCCTATACCGTATGTTTATAGAGCTGCAAATTTAGCCCTTCTATAAGCATAATATGTATACAGTATGAAGTCAACTTGAAACTGCATGTTATAATGTATACAAGCTAAAACAGTCTAGCCCCACCCCTCCCCTCCTGACCATCCTGGATCTACCCCTGAAAGTCGATCAAAATTTACATTGTGATCAGGGCGCATATGGCGTAATGTACAAGGTGTGTTAAAGTGGCCCGTGTAACAAACTGAGAGGTTCCCACCAATGAGGAACCACCTGTCTATGGCTCCCACTGGTTGGATGACGGACCTGATATATGTGTTGTGTTGTTGTTGGGTTTATCTAATTTGTATATATATGATTTGATGTGTTTATCTGTCAATGAATAGTTTTTTGAAGAAGAGAAGTTGAAGCTGACCCACCTCTACTGGAGAGAACAACCAGATGTATTGGAGGAGATGTTGTGCCCAACAGCAGTTTATTTGAATGACAAGATATTTGTTGCTAATAGGTGGTGGTGGTGGGAGTCCTATGATCAGTTTCTGAGTGTGTTCAATGTTGTCAGTCGAAAATGGTCTAAAGTACCATTTCATGATTCTCGTGAAATGGGTGGCTTCACCTTAGCAACCACAGCCAACCAGGTACACACTTTAGGTGGTCACTGGAGAAAGGGTGGGAAAGCAAGAAGGTATTCAAAAGTAGTATTCTCTTTGGATGATAATATGAAATGGTCCCGTACATTCCCACCACTGAACATACAGAGGAGGTATGCTACATCAACTGCTTTTGAGGACATGATTGTTGTTGCTGGTGGTGAGGGTAGAAATGGTGGTCAGTTGTCATCAGTAGAAATGTTGGACAGTTCCCAATCTCCCTTCACTTGGTGGGAGATTTGTGATTTACCTGTAAAGTCTATCCTCTTGCAGTGCACAGCAACAGACGATGAACTCTTCATTGGATGTGGTTTTGGTACTGCTAGTACAGTTTACACAGCCAAACTGAGTGCTGTAAAGGAATCACTGATTCCAAGTGATCCTAAATCAAGCATATCTCCTGAATCCTTTTGGCAATCCCTCCCTAAAACCCCACTTGTTAGGAGTGGTTTTGTTGCTGTAAACAACTGCCTTGTTACTGTGGGTGGTCGTGATGGTGACGACCTCCATTCATCTGTTGATTTGTATGATTGTTACAAAAAGACATGGATTAAAGTGTCTGATATTAGAAGTTGTAGAGTGCACCCAGCTGTTGTGGTTTGTACATTTGAGAACAAACAGGAACTTTTTGTACTTTGTGGTCGTAGTGCTTATACTGTAGAATCATGTGATTTATTTTGAGTGTATTTGTTCCCATTCCCATTTGTACTTTTGAGTGGAATTGCAAATTGACTTTTGTACTTTGATCTGCTTTGAAGTTAAATATACTTTATAATCAATTGATTTATTCCTGAAAGTTGACTGTTGAGTCCACATGACCCAAAGCAGGTAGTGCATGGAATAGCATGATAAGTGAAGCTGTTCCCAAGCTAGAGAGATCTATCTACTGAGACCAGCATCAAGAGTGGTAATGTGTGTGTGTGTGTGTGTGTGTGTGTGTGTGTGTGTGTGTGTGTGTTTGTGTTTGTGTGTGTGTGTGTGTGTGTGTGTGTGTGTGTGTGTGTGTGTGTGTGTGTGTGTGTGTGTGTCACTATAGTACTGTGCGTGTGTACTGCAGCCTATATCTAAGGTAAGGTGTGCCTGTTCCTTGCATGTGTTATTTTGCCAAACTAATATATAAAATATACGTATACTGCTCTAAGGTTAGAGGGGTGTGTACCTCCCCCACCTGTCCATGACAGACCACACATATGCTGCATGTACCTGACATGCACACAACATAAGCACTGCTTGTGTACTCACATGTTCATGTACACTAGACATACACAGTCACACTACAAGCCTTATAGGGTGTGTTGATGGTAGGGTTGGGGGATGTTGGATCAATTTAAATTTGTCGGACACAATTATATTGACCAGGAAATATCACGATTATCACAATAAGTGCACAATGATATAATTCAAAAAATTCACTTCATGAGAATGAAAAGCCACCTGGGACCCTGGTGTCCAATCCCCTTGATCATGGTGGGGAAATCCCCTGTATTGTCCCCTCCTGTTATCAGCAAGCCACCCATCTACACTGCTGCTGCAGAGGTGAGAAGAGTGTGTGGTATGCATGCATGAGCTGTTTGAATGTGGTTAATTGGTGGATATACTCTTAAACAGAG
>CAUJGJ010000082.1:965000-987500 GCA_963170055.1 Halisarca cf. caerulea
AAATGGTAAACCTTTCAGTTGGGACTGCTTTGACTTGGCTGATTTCTCTGGTAGTGATGGAATGAAGTCATATTTCTGGGAATACAAGGTTTGTTGATTAAAGCTAGTGTGTGTGTTGTGTGTAGGGTGCAAGTGGTCTGTATGAGGGATATGACTTGTGAAATGTAGTCAGACATGCTAGCATAGTCTCACATAGCCATACAGACCCTCAACTCTTTGAACTTGTAAAATATCACCTCTCCTTGGCACAGAAGGATCAAAGAGGTTTGGATCTGGTTATATGAGACTATGCTAGCAGTGAGAATTTTTTTGAGTTTTTTTACTGGTTTTGACCTGTCATGACTGCATTAGCCAACTCTTATAGAAATCTCCCCTTGTTACCCTGTGGGCGTGGTCAGATTATTATATTGGTGTATTTTCAGTACAATGTTGAATATCATCAGTTGATAGTTAATTTCCCTCTCTTTAGGGAAGACAACAATAGAGCCATTTTCTTCAATGCATGCGTACATCATTGCACCAAATGTGGAGTTTCCACTGACTATAATACGTACCTCTTTCACATGCACCCTATGTGAAATGGAGGGGGATTGATTGAAGTGGGATTTAACCCCAATCAAATAAGAATGTGTGTGTACCAATGCCTACTTTGCTGTGTGCAGAAATGACATCCATTTTAGAACTTTTGTAAATTTAAATGTTTCGATTATTTCTTATGTGTTAGGATGCAAAACTGCAGACAGGAAGTGGAGTGGTATAGATTTGGGAAGTGGATCAGTATAGGGTTGGAAAGTGCATGAAGTGGTGTAGGATTGGAAAGTGCATGGAGTGGTGTAGGGTCAAGAGTCAGGAAGGTGTTCTCTGCATGATCCACATGAGGTAGCACAACAGTTCCATAGTCCTAAAACAGCAAGGAGAAGGAGCACTAAAAGCGAGCCAATTTGGGAGTACGCTTTTGTAATTTTGGACATAATTCGTAAGCATAATGCCCGAATGCCCCCCCCCCCCCCCTCCAAAGGCAGCCCTGGATAGGACCTCAGCCACTTATATTCCCCTCAGCGCATAATATGTCAAGCGTCCTCAGTCCTATATTTTGGCTACTGACCTCCTGCCCATACGTTATATATTACATATTGGACAAACATTACACACTGGCAGTTCAAATATAGGTAGCCCCTAAAAAATGCATCCATTATTATTGGTGCTCATCACAAGCAAATTCACAGAATAGTGCAGGGAGATGAAGAAAAATGTGATCATTTCCGGTACCAGACGAAAATTAGAGTCACACGACAGAAATTAAATGGGCTGCAAATTTGGTAGATTTAAAAATCAATACAAATAAACCAAAGATTTAGACCTAATATAATGACAATTTGATGTGTTTATTTGTCAATGAATAGTTGTTTGAAGAAGAGAAGTTGAAGCTGACCCACCTCTACTGGAGAGAACAACCAGATGTATTGGAGGGGATGATTGCCCCAACAGCAGCTTATTTGAATGACAAGATATTTGTTAGTGATAGGTGGTGGAGGTCCTATGATCAGTTTCTACGTGTGTTCAATGTTGTCAGTCGAAAATGGTCTAAAGTACCATTTCATGATTCTTGTGAAACGTTTGGCTTCACCTTAACCACCACAGCCAACCAGGTACACACTTTAGGTGGTGCCTGGAGAAAGGATGGGAAAGTAGAAGAGTATTCAAAAGTAGTATTCTCTTTGGATGATAATATGAAATGGTCCAATACACTCCCACCACTAAGCATAGGGAGGGAGTGTGCTACATCAACTTCTTTTGAGGACATAATTGTTGTTGCTGGTGGTTGGGGTAGGAATGGTCGGTTGTCATCAGTAGAAATGTTGGACAGTTCCCAGCCGTCCTCCACTTGGTGGGAGATTTGTGATTTACCTGTAAGGTCTTCCCTCATGCAGTGCACAGTAACAGACAATGAACTCTTCATTGGATGTGGTTTTGGTACTGCTAATACAGTTTACACAGCCAAACTGAGTGCTGTAAAGGAATCACTGATTCCAAGTGATCCTAAATCAAGCATATCTCCTGAATCCTTTTGGCAGTTCCTCCCTAAAACCCCACTCAAGAGGAGTGGTTTAGTTGCTGTAAACAATTGCCTTGTTACTGTGAGTGGTAGTGATGATGGCAAACTCCATTCATCTGTTGATTTGTATGATTGTTATACAAAGACATGGACTAAAGTGTCTGATATTAGAAAGAGTAAAGAGTTCCCAGCTGTTGTGGTTTGTACATTTGAGAAGAAACAGGAACTTTTTGTACTGTGTGGTTTGGGTGCTGACACTTTTGTAGAATCATGTGAATTATTTTGAGTGTAATTGTTCCCGTTCCCATTCCCATTTGTGTGTTGAGTTTTGTACACTGACTCATTGATACTTTGTAGTCAATTGATTTATTCCTGAAAGTTGACTGTCGAGTGCACACAAACCAAAGCAGGTAGTGCATGGAATGGGATGATCCCATGCAGGAGAGATCTGTCTACTGAGATTAACATCAAGAGGGGTAGTGTGTGTGTGTGTGTGTGTGTGTGTGTGCTTGTGTGTGTGTGTGGCGCGCGCATATGTGTGTGTGTGCATGTGTGTGGTGTGCGTGCGTGCATGTGTGTGTGTGTGTGTGTGTGTGTGTGTGTGTGTGTGTGTGTGCGTGTGTGTGTATGTGTGTGTGTGTGTGTGTGTGTGTGGCGCGTGCATGCACATGTGTGTGTGTGGCGCGTGCATGCATGCGTGCGTGTGTATGCAGTATGGAACCTCTATTATGAGGACACCATTGGGACCACAGTTAACAGTCCTGCATATTGCCAGAGCTAGAGCTTCAGAACCTTATCTTTCCGTGGGAATATTTTGTACGTTAATGTGAGAGGTTTTGAATGATCGAGTCAAGCAGAGTGATGGTGTCTAGAGTTTTCACTTTATGGAGTGATCGATCGATGGAATAATTGTATGTGTATCATAATACAATTGTGTATACTACAGCCTACCTATATCTATATCCAAGGGAAGTGTGCCTGTTTTTTTGTGTTTATCAAATTAACTAGAATACTACTGTGAGGTTAAAGGGGTGTGTCCATGCTAGTGGGTGTGTACCTCCCCCACCTGTCCATGACAGACCACACACATGCTGCATGTACCTGACATGCACACAACATGAGCACTGTTTGTGTACTCACATGTTCATGTACACTAGACATACACAGTCACACTACAAGCCTTATAGGGTGTGTTGACAGTCCACTACTTGATGTACAGGTAATACTGCTCTGACGTATGCTTGTTGTGGAGGACATGAGGAAGTAGTGAAGATCTTACTTGATGGAGGGGCTAACATGGAAGAACCTAATGAGAACGGTCACACCCCACTGATGGAGGCTGCTTCTAGTGGGCATATATCTGATAAGTTGTGAAGGATTGAGCACCACACCCCCTGGTCCTGCAAGTGTGACTAAGCTTCTCCTGAGCTATGGAGCTAACATCAACTCAGTGGAGTTGAAAGAGTTGTCTTACCCTCACACACAAAACATGGCATTCATAGAAGGTTTTTTGGTATGCAAGTGGGTGTTTCAAGAGGGTGTGTCCAGTGGGTGTGGTTCATGGTGGTCCGAGCCAGTGTTTATCTCTCTCTGCATGTGTGTGTGCAGATATCCTATAAGGCCTACCTCCACCTGCTACTGACGGCATGTGAACTGCATGATCGAGTGAGTGTGAGTGCTGCATACCATTGAGTGGTGTCCACAGTGTCTTGTGGAGACTCTTGTTGAGAAGGTGTTGTCCTCATTGAGCCCACTGGTAGTGTGTCGGTGGTCAGTAGGAGGTGTTGTCCACATTGAGCCCACTGGTAGTGTGTGGTCAGTAGGAGGTGTTGTCCACATTGAGCCCACTGGTAGTGTGTGCTCAGTAGGAGGTGTTGTCCACATTGAGCCCACTGGTAGTGTGTGCTCAGTAAGAGGTGTTGTCCACATTGAGCCCACTGGTAGTGTGTGCATGGTCAGTAGGAGGTGTTGTCCACATTGAGCCCACTGGTAGTGTGTGCTCAGTAGGAGGTGTTGTCCACATTGAGCCCACTGGTAGTGTTTGGTCAGTAGGAGGTGCTGTACACATTGAGCCCACTGGTAGTGTGTGGTCAGTAGGAGGTGTTGTCCACATTGATCCCACTGGTAGTGTGTGCTCAGTAGGAGGTGTTGTCCACGTATTGAGCCCACTGGTAGTGTGTGGTCAGTAGGAGGTGTTGTACACATTGAGCCCACTGGTAGTGTGTAGTCAGTAGGAGGTGCTGTCCACATTGAGCCCACTGGTAGTGTGTGGTCAGTAGGAGGTGCTGTCCACATTGAGCCCACTGGTAGTGTGTAGTCAGTAGGAGGTGTTGTCCACATTGAGCCCACTGGTAGTGTGTGCTCAGTAAGAGGTGTTGTCCACATTGAGCCCACTGGTAGTGTGTGCATGGTCAGTAGGAGGTGCTGTACACATTGAGCCCACTGGTAGTGTGTGGTCAGTAGGAGGTGCTGTACACATTAAGCCCACTGGTAGTGTGTGCTCAGTAGGAGGTGTTGTCCACATTGATCCCACTGGTAGTGTGTGGTCAGTAGGAGGTGTTGTCCACATTGATCCCACTGGTAGTGTGTGCTCAGTAGGAGGTGTTGTCCACATTGATCCCACTGGTAGTGTGTGGTCAGTAGGAGGTGTTGTCCACGTATTGAGCCCACTGGTAGTGTGTGCTCAGTAGGAGGTGTTGTACACATTGAGCCCACTGGTAGTGTGTGCTCAGTAGGAGCTGAGGTGTTGTCCACATTGAGCCCACTGGTAGTGTGTGGTCAGTAGGAGGTGTTGTCCACATTGAGCCCACTGGTAGTGTGTGGTCAGTAGGAGGTGTTGTCCACATTGATCCCACTGGTAGTGTGTGCTCAGTAGGAGGTGTTGTCCACATTGAACCCACTGGTAGTGTGTGCTCAGTAGGAGGTGTTGTCCACATTGATCCCACTGGTAGTATGTGCTCAGTAGTAGGTGCTGTACACATTGAGCCCACTGGTAGTGTGTGGTCAGTAGGAGGTGTTGTCCACATTGAGCCCACTGGTAGTGTGTGGTCAGTAGGAGGTGTTGTCCACATTGAGCCCACTGGTAGTGTGTGGTCAGTAGGAGGTGTTGTACACATTAAGCCCACTGGTAGTGTGTGCTCAGTATAGGAGGTGTTGTCCACATTGATCCCACTGGTAGTGTGTGGTCAGTAGGAGGTGCTGTCTGCATTGAGCCCACTGCATGGTGGTGTGTGGTCAGTAGTAGGTGCTGTACACATTGAGCCCACTGGTAGTGTGTGGTCAGTAGGAGGTGTTGTCCACATTGATCCCACTGGTAGTGTGTTCTCAGTAGGAGGTGCTGTCCACATTGAGCCCACTGGTAGTGTGTGGTCAGTAGGAGGTGTTGTCCACATTGAGCCCACTGGTAGTGTGTGGTCAGTAGGAGGTGTTGTCCACATTGAGCCCACTGGTAGTGTGTGGTCAGTAGGAGGTGTTGTCCACATTGAGCCCACTGGTAGTGTGTGGTCAGTAGGAGCTGAGGTGTTGTCCACATTGAGCCCACTGGTAGTGTGTGCTCAGTAGGAGGTGCTGCTCTGTGCACGTGATGTTTTTTGTTGTACCAGTGGAGCAGTGAGGACCAACTACACCACGTGTGTGGTCTGTTTGAATTCAGGTTGGAGCTGAGAACCAGTTGGTGTGTTAAGTGTTATCAGGTGTAGTTGTCCCTGCAGGTGGTTGTGGAAGTATGTGATGGTATATTGCCTTTTACTGTAATCATGCTACATCATATCTGCCTATTATACACAGGGTGGAACTGCTCCTCCCTGGTAGAGGTGCTCTGGCCAACTTCATCAGATGGTCCAGGACAACTATCACTAAGGGAGGGACAGATGGTGGAGATTATTGATGACTCAAGAGGCGATTGGGCATTAGTCCAAACTGTGGACTCCGCCCATTTGGTGTAAGGCTGGGTTCCTCATAACTACTTGAAGTAGTGGAAGAGAACTTTATTTTCCTGTTGAAGTTGTAATCTCTGATGTGTTTGTGTGTGCCTGTGCTGTTTTGTAGCTTTCAAGATATCAATGAATGTGAAAATTAAAATAGTTTTATAGTGAAATGATTGAAAAGTGCAATGCCATAATTTGAATGTTTTGTGTGTACATGATGTCATTTTCACATGTGTAGCAAAATGTCCCCACAAGCATGCAGTGTGGATGAGGACAAGCATGCAGTGTGGATGGGGACAGGCATGCAGTGTGGGTGAGGACAAGCATGCAGTGTGGATGAGGACAAGCATGCAGTGTGGATGGGGACAGGCATGCAGTGTGGGTGAGGACAAGCATGCAGTGTGGATGGGGACAAGCATACTTTGTGGATGAGGACAAGCATGCAGTGTGCATGGACGAAGACAAGCATGCAGTGTGGACGAGGATATATCGTACATGCGTTTGCTATATTACAGATTCTGAACATAATGTAGCAATGAGCATCTATACTACATATACATATTAGTATAATATTATACGCATATTGTGCTAATCAAAGATCTTTTATATTTCTCGTCCACACTGCATGTTTGTCCCCATCCACACTACATGTTTGCCCCCATCCACACTGCATGCTTGTCCCCACCCACACTGTATGCTTGTCCTCATCCACACTGCATGCTTGTCCCCACCCACACTGTATGCTTGTCCTCATCCACACTGCATGCTTGTCCCCACGTGCACCCACACTACATGCTTGACCTCGTCCACACTGCATGCTTATCCCCATCCACACTGCATGCTTGTCCTCATCCACACTGCATGCTTGACCTCGTCCACACTGCATGCTTGTCCCCACCCACACTACATGCTTGACCTCGTCCACACTGCATGCTTGTCCTCATCCACACTGCATGCTTGACCTCGTCCACACTGCGTGCACCAAAAATTGGATATTGACATGTCATGAATGCTGTATCATGCAGGCCTCAATTGGCTGATTTTTGCAATTGTTGCATGCATGTGAATTCAATATATATATATATATATATATATATATATATATATATATATATATATATATTATTAAAATGAATATTATACATATACACAAAGCCTAAAACATACAACAATCCATTCTAATCTAAGACAGTACAACCTAAAATAGACACTGTGTTAAATCTCTGGATGCAGATACTAATCTTCTGGCACAGCTTTAGGTAAGACAGAGAATCATTTGTCTTTGACCTTATCTGCTGAGCTAAATCATGCAAAAACTCGATCATGTCCTTTCCAAAGGCTCCTGATGAATCTACTGCAACAGGAATGAAGCAGTATTCCTGGCTTAAATCCTGATACAAGGTGCGTTTGCTTGCAGCGGCCCGATCAGCAACCAATCCAACTCCTGAGCTAGACAAAGGCAAGTTGGTTCTGGCAAACGTGTCATGACATGTGGCATCCCATACCAAACTTCTACCACGTGCCCAGGGAATCAGGGATACTCCATCTGGGCGTCTCTCATCACCTCGACAAAGTCCACGTGGCTCTAGAGTGGCAGGTATGTCAGCGGCTACCAAGGCACGTTTGACTATATCATTCAATGCCGAGTGGCGAGGCAGCCTGCCCTTACTCCTGCGGCAGCTTAGTGCATGAAGTCCAGTGTCTTCTGTCCAAACTCCACACTGAGTGCAGCTGTGAGGTAAACAGAGGGATGAGCCGAGGCGAAGACCGACCGCTACACGGATGCAATTGTTATCCAGCCTCAGACCCAAAGCCGACACTGGAGGAGCACTCAACCATGCTCCCGACTCCTTCTGTTGAGAGGCCAATAACCTAGCTCTAGTGGTTGCATCAGCCCCTGAAAAGAGAGAGGCAGCAGACACTTCAGCAACAGGCCTATCCCATGCTTTCTGAATGCATCTGTCTCTGCCGGTAGGGGGATCAACTGACCCGGAGTTGGACTTCCAAAGATGCAGTGCTTCATCAAATAGGGGGTTTCCCATGGTTGAGAATCGCATAGGAAGCAGGGCTAAGGTTGTAGTAGAGGTACCAGCAGCGGAGGCCATAAAGGCGGATGGCGCAAGCATGGTAGCACTCCTAATACCCAACCCCCCCAAGTTGATTGGTAATGAAGCCTGGATCCACATCTGGTCGGTGAGTCGAATGTTGCAGATGGAAACAAGCAAGGACCGCAACACATCATCGAATTGGGCAAGGGTGGATGACTTGAAAATCGGAGCAGTTCGAAGGACATAAAGCACTTTGGGTATGGCTAAAGCATGTTGGAGGAGGTTATTATATATATATATATATATATATATATTGTAATTTCCATATGCTTGCATACCATATGCATAATATTATATATATATATATATATATATATATATATATATATATATATATATATATATATATAATATTATGCATATGGTATGCAAGCATATGGAAATTACCATATCTGTCTATAGCTCTATGTAGTTATAATAGTACGCATTACACGCGTGCACATGCACGTGCGTATATAGTGTATAGATGTGCGGCCTAATAAATGGCCCTGATGGATGAAGGACGGAGTATTCAAGCACGCCTACCACCACCTAGTCAAAATGTACGTGAAGACAACTTGGCTAAGAAATTTGCTAAGTTAATCGGTATGGGGAAGATACGTGAGGCCCTAAGATGTATTGAAGGCACGACTTTTGGTGGTGTACTACAAGTCGGCGACACCACCATTCTGCCTGACGGTACTAGTACCACTGTCCTTGATCGTTTGAAGGAACTTCACCCCCAAGCACAGCAGGCACAACCTGATGCTCTGCTTTCTGAACACCAAGAAGGCTCTCTCCCTTGTACTGACTCTATGTTTGACATTATCGATGCTGCATCTATCAAGAGAATTGCCAGCAAATGCCAAGGATCAGCTGGACCTTCTGGTCTCGACGCCTATGCTTGGAGAAGAATGTGTGTATCTTTTGGATATGCCTCTAACAATCTGTGTCATGCTCTAGCAGCAACTGCTAGGAAACTGTGCCAACAAACTGTCGATCCTAGAGGTGTATCTTCCCTGGTTGCATGCCGTCTGATTCCGCTAGACAAATGCCCTGGTGTCAGACCTATAGGGGTGGGAGAGGTTTCAAGGAGGATCATTGCTAAGGCTGTGATAAGTGCTGTGAGAGAGGACATGACACGAGCTGCAGGCGCTCTGCAGGTGTGTGCAGGACAGGAAGGTGGAGTTGAAGCAGCAATTCATGCTATGGATGAGCTCTTTTGTAGAGAGGACGTCGAAGGAGTCCTCCTAGCAGACGCCTCTAATGCATTCAATGTCCTCAACAGGAGTTGTGCCCTTCACAATATCCAGTTCATATGCCCCTCTCTATGCAATGTTCTGAAGAACACTTATTAAGCCCCAATCCGCATGTTTATTCCTGGTGGCGGTGAGATTCTATCATCCGAAGGAACTACTCAGGGAGACCCACTCGGGATGGCAATGTACGCTCTGGCTATCAAACCTCTTATAAATGAGCTACATAATAGTTGTGACAAAGCAAATCAAGTGTGGTTTGCTGATGACGCCTCGGCCGCTGCCAAATGTCAACATCTCAGGAAGTGGTGGGACCTGTTATCAACTCGCGGTCCCAAGTATGGCTATTGTCCAAATGGGAAAAAGTCATTTCTGATAGTAAAAGAATGTTACCTTGATGAAGCCACGCGTCTGTTTGAAGGTACTGGCATTACCATCACTACCATTGGAGCAAGACATCTCGGAGCTGCTTTAGGGTCATCTCAATTTAAGGAGGAATATGTCAAATTGAAAGTATCTCAGTGGTGTGACGAAATTGAGAGACTCGCAAGCATTGCTTCCAGCCAGCCGCATGCTGCTTTTGCAGCTTACATTCATGGGCAGCAGCACAAGTGGTCTTTCATACAACGTACCATAAGAGACATTGAGGAGCTCTTTAGACCACTTGAAGACTGCATTAAGAAGAAACTGATCCCAGCCATCACTGGACGGGCTCAATGCTCCAACGTGCAAAGAGATTTACTGTCCTTACCACCTCGGATTGGTGGTCTTGGCCTGAGCTACCCTACTGACTCTGATGCTCAATTCCAGTCATCTGTCAAAATAACATCTCCACTGACAGAAATGATTGTGAATCAAGCTATTCATGCTCCCCTCTCTTCTTCAGATAGCACCCAACTCAAGGCTGAAGTGAAGAAACTCAAGAAGGCACAAGATGATGGGAAAGTTGCATCACTACGGCAACAACTTTCCAAGAGCCAGCAAAGACTCTTGGAATGTGCGGAAGAGAAGGGAGCATCCAACTGGGTCACTTCCATTCCCCTGGAAGAATTTGATTTCCTACTGCATAAGGGTGACTTCAGGGATGCTCTATGCTTAAGATATGGCTGGCAAGTCAACAACCTACCAACCCATTGTGCCTGTGGGGAGTCAATGTCGGTTGACCATGCCCTGTGTTGCCATAAGGGTGGATACACCATCTGCCGCCATAATAAAGTCCGAGACCTAACTGAAGTACTTCTGAGAGAAGTATGCCCTAACACCTCCATAGAACCACCCCTACAACCACTTAGTGGAGAAAGTTTTGACCACGGCACCAGCAGCCGTGAGGATGAGGCGAGACTGGACATAAAGGCCAGTGGATTTTGGCGTGCAGGTCAGGAGGCATTGTTTGACGTAAGGGTTTTTTACCCAAACGCCCCTACCTACAAGTCAAAACCCTTGTCTAGTGTTTACAGACAGCATGAAATGGACAAGAAAAGACGCTATGGTGAACGTGTCCGTGAAGTTGAGAGAGCAGCCTTCACTCCACTGGTGTTTGCGTGTACCGGAGGAATGGCCAGGGAGTGTACAACATTTTTCAAGCGACTGAGTTCCATGATTGCAGAAAGGAGAAAAATGAGGTACCAGCACGTGATCAACTGGTTGAGATGTCAGATCTCTTTCCTTCTATTGAGGCAATCTATCATGGCAATCAGAGGCTCCAGATCAGGCAAAAAGACCATCAACATCCCAGCTGACTTTGCTTGTGTCTAAATGTAGTTGATCAACAGTTGCTCTTTATTATCAATACTTGTATTGAATTGTAAATTGCTGTGTAATTATTTAAATATTATGATATTCATACGTGTATAGATGTGCGTATCTACTCCAACATAGATAAACGAGTCCGTGGCCCCCAGGAATAGGAAGGGCAGTAAATGTACAGTGGCGGATTCAGAGGGGGATCCAGTGGTGCAAAGGAACCCCCCTTTGCCAAGAATGTAAAAAAATTACAACGACCTAGGCCTATACCAAACTGTGTTGGTCAGTTAAATTCAATAGTACCTACAACAAGTACACAACCTACAGTTGTGCACTTTTCTAGGATACCTACCTTTTAGAATACTATGAATTACTCACAAAATCCCCCAATTTGAACAAACAGAAGAGACTTCGAAGTATTTTTAGGCTGAGTAATCTTTTTAGTCAGCGGCGAGAGCTCGAGGGGGATACCCTGTAATCATCCATAATGGTATTCATTTGAATTCATTAATGAATACTATTATGAATGAATTTGATATCGTGGTAGCCTTTCCTATCGCTATCGTTAAAAAAAAATTAGGAACCTCGTTAGGAACCACCCTTTCAGAAATCCTAGATCCGCCACTGATGTAGTCCTATATTGTCTGGACAAAGTGCAATTTAAAGAAGGCCCAACAAGCCACACTACTTGTAATTTGGATTCATGATTCCTTGCAGACGTCAAAGGTGACGCGAGCTATATTCTGGAAACTCGATCGAGGAGGTACCAACACGACTACGATGAAATTGTGGAGAATATCGGTGAGTGGATCTGTTTCAGTGACTGTATAGGTCTTGGGGAAGTGTAATCGTTGCTCTTGAAGGCGCTACCGGAAAAAGATTGCACAATCGAGCCTCTCCCTCCTCCCAGAGTTTCTATCGAGAGCGATAGCTCTTCACACACACATGCACACACACACACACACACACACACACACACACACACACACACACACACACGTGCACACACACACACACACACACACACACACACACACACACACACACACACACACACACACACACACACACACACACACACACACACGTGCACGTACACACACACACACACACACACACACACACACACACACACACACACACACATACACACACGCACACACACGCGCATGCACACACACACACGCACGCACACAAACATGTACACAGAATGATGTTGTTAGACAGAAAAGTAAATAATTATTTTAAAGGTACAGCATTATAGGTTGGCTACTAGATAATGTATATTGTATAGTATCATATGAATATTATAGCTACATGGTTACACCAACAGCTGCTGTTTATACCGGCAGTCAATGATGTACAGGTATATTGTGTACCATGTGGTACACCCTGTACATCAGTTCTTATGGCAGGTACTGATGGTTGATGGTGTAACAGATACCGTCTTTAGCATATGTGACTGGAGAAACCATCAGTGCTTCCCCCACGGGGCGCACATCTCGCTCCACTGCTACACATACATCTCCTGCCTGTCCTTGTCCATGCACCAGGGTAGGTATGATTAGATAGTATGGCCCTAGTTGGTTTTCACTGGCAGTGATGACTATGTTGACCCTTGCCATATTTTGCATGTTGGGATCATAGATTCGCTGCATTTCCCAATGCTCTACAGCTGGTGCCGTCCCTGTAGACGTCCAGTGAGGAATGGGAACTTGAATGTGGTACTTGGCTATGATCCACGGATTTGGAATAGGTCTAGAGTCCATGCCGTCTTCTGGGCATTTCCTTGGTAATAAAAGAATTTAAAATTTATAAGAATAACCGTATAGCAACAAATTCTTTTGAAAAGTGGTCTCTGCATGATATGAAGTGATATTCATTGATGCAGTAAGTGTTGGTCTTTACTGGGACTTATTCATACCATGTAAGATACATACACTGACATCAAATGTGTATGTATACGTATGGTATGTGTACATGTGTTCGTTGTATGGCGTGCAGTATATGTGCAAAACAAAATGGCGCATGCATAAGAATGTCGGCTATTGAAGGGTGAAAAGTCACTTTCGTTATAACGATGGCATGATCAACTTCTCCTGTGTACAGTGTCTGTGCACAGAGTTTCTTTCAATTGTCCATAAGAGGTTTCACTATTAATATAATACAATTTCAATGAATTTCAATGGTTTATGAAGGCTTAATTTAGTTCATGCAGTTTACACATACGTAGTTGTTTCTGGTTAACCCAACAATTACTTTCTTACAAAGCATTTAAACAATTCTGTAAGACACTTATTCATCAATATTTTTTTGGCGTATATAAACTTAACTCACCACACAAAAACGAATAGCGAGTCCATTTTCATTCAAAAAGAAATACACGACTGTTGCGGAGTGTCACGTGACTGTTTCGAAACCACATGATGTTCCGAAACACACATGTGTGCTCATTTTGAAAACACTGATACAGAAACAGCTATGTATGTCATACCCAGTCCGTCACACTTGTGCATTTGTATAGCAAAACAAATAAAATATGTTCCGATAGTTCTATAGAGGTTCATTGCTGCATATCATTTGGTAAACAACTGATGAAGATGTATTGATCGAAACGTGGTGTGAATTCAATGATTTCCCTGCTGTGATCTGCTTCAATAACTATTCTTCCTTATTGTGTTTTATAGTGTAATGATGTGCAAGGGATCCCCACTCTGAGCCCACGTATGCTCATTAATTGGCTTCCAATTACAAGCAGCACCAATCAGATATATAAAACTCTAATCTTGTAACTGTCTTACGGGATTCACAAAACTATTGTACGTAACAGTTGGTCCACACATACAGGTTGCATGTGTCCCATACTAGAGATTTGCCATTGGAGCATGGAGTCATGGACACACCATCAGTAATAATCCACTAAGCTAGCCCTACCAGCTAATGCCAAACACATGTAGGGTGTTTGTAGGATGGCTGGCTTGCTAGACTATAGTTCTTCGTGATCCTACGCACACCTCCTGTTTAATACATTCAAGATGGTGTGTGTGTGTGTGTGTGTGTGTGTGTGTGTGTGTGTGTGTGTGTGTGTGTGTGTGTGTGTGTGTGTGTGTGTGTGTGTGTGTGTGTGTGTGTGTGTGTGCATGTGTATGTGTGTTTGTGTGTGTGTGTGTGTGTGTGTGTGTGTGTGTATGTGTGTGTGTGTACATGTGTATGCGTACGTGTGTGTGTAAAGTGTAGATGTGTGTGCATGCATGCATGTGCAAACTATATATGTATAGTGGTTATGCTTCAACAGTTACAGTTACTGTACTGCAGCTACACATACGTAGCTATAGGTTTATTCTTTGGGTATAGTGTCAAATCAGACGCTCTGAGTTTGTGTGGTGTAGTATACAGATCTCATGTAGACTGTATGAATTTATATAAGATTTCTCTGACTAGGCGTGTTGGTGTATATTACATATGATCCAACTGTTAGGTGCTTTGTGTAGGTGAACCAACTGAAGTGAGATTGAAAAGTATCACTGGTTGAACATTTCCATTAAACTTCACAATATGATTTTGATGGAGGAGGTGATTTCAAAAGGAGTGTGTGTCAACTTTCCTGCTGATCTTCCAAAGGATGCTGAATTCAGTCCTCTTCACAACTGTGTGGACTACAATCTACTTGAAGGTATTCCCCTTCTAGTGGATGCAGGAGCTGATGTGGACATCCATGCACGGGACAAGCACAGACCAACTCCACTTCATCGTGCTATTCTTGCGGAGGAGTTCCCAATGGTGAAGGAACTGATGTTACACGGCACCGATCCCTACTTCCTTGTTGAGGGAGTGGATTCTAGATCTGTGAGTGGCCAGTTTGTGAGATGGGACTGTTTTGAACTGGCCAAAGTGTTGAAGAACGATAAAGTGATGTCGTTTTTGAGCAAGTACACGGTTTGTTGAAATGCACAGTGTGCGCACCCTGTGACTTAGTCAGCCTTACGTAATAACTAAACGCTAAAACTGTTGAACACAAATGATGTGTTTTTTTCATTCCTGTGATTGTATTGTCATGGTAAATTTGGTCTAGCCAGTACCAGACCAGGTGGGCGTTTATCAATGCTAAACCCTAACCACCCCCTAACCCTAGTGCCTAGATGGGTAGAGCTTGTATTTGAGAAGTGCCCACGCCAGACCAAACGTACCAGCGCCACTTGTTGTTGACTTTATCATGTAAAGTACCACATGTAGTGTACACAGAGTCTATCACATGTAATGACAGTGTTCAGACTTTGTTGACAGATGAAGTTGTTTTGTGTTGAGTGTTTTGATTTGACACATGATTTATCCCATTAGTACCCGTGGGTGTGGTCAGGAGATTATGCTGTTTTGAATGTTAACCCTTTATTACCTGGAGACCACTGTTGGCTGTCCTGGTAGTAGACTGTATACTTTGTAAGATTTTTCACAGCGCTTCTGTTCTTATATTGTATGATAGCTTACTTCAATTGTATTACTCTTGTATCCATTTTATAGGGCATGATATAACACTGTACCATGTAAATAAAAGGCTCCATAATATATGCGAAAACACATTGTCAAATGTTAGCCAAGAAATGCACATACACAATGACTATATGAAATATGCAGAGATAACCACAAAATAAAATGGCCGCTCCTCGATGCACGATTCTATCTTTGTGAACACTTTTGTATTATAGAAGCCTTTGAAGATGATCGAAAGGCATATTATCAAACCAAATTTCAATGAAATGTTAATTTCAGGCTGGGGTTATCTGGACACTATTAGAATTTGGGCCACGTCACATAAAAAGGGACCTTAGTGATTTCGATGCATAAGAGGCCAAAACAGGCCAATTAAAATGGGTCACCCAATCAAATTTTTGTTTTTTGATCAAAAAGAAGGAGCGCTTCTTTTAGAACAACCTCGTGTTTGTAGCATCGTTATAGGACATTTCTAGCAAAAGTTACAGCCGTTTAAAGAAGCATACCCATCAAGTGAAGCATATTGTTGAGACGCATGATTTCCATGAATGAAGCACTACTCTTCTTTCTGAGGAGGCTTTAGGAGGCGAAAATGTCAGCGCCTGTGATAGAAACCCACAAGGGCTGCAGCATTCAATAGCGAAATAGCGTATGTCAACAAATTTAACTTCAGTACAGTACTCTCTTAGCTAATTTGTAAAATGCATAATTTGAAAGTTTTGTGTAAACATGTCATTTTCACATGTGTAGCAAAATGTCCTCCAAAAGCATGCAGCGTGGATGAGAAATGAAATGAGATTAGATAGCACATGCATGTACACACAAGATCTATAGGTGTATGTGTTGTGTGGTTTGTTTACTACACATGCAGAATAGACTGCATGTGAGCCACAGTATCTCTATTTATGAATCTTATATGCATGTGTTTTGTGCATGCATGATGCATGATTACTGATATGCATGCACACACACACACCATAAAACAATTATACAAGGTAACAATGTGTACTCAATGTTGATTCATCATTCATGCTATATAGCCAGCTGTTCATCCATATACATGTATATGTATACATATATAATAAACACATGCACACATGCGTGCATGCGTGTGGCCAAAATATTTTGCATGGAAGAAGGTGTGTGTGTGTGTGTGTGTGTGTGTGTGTGTGTATGTGTGTGTGTGTGTGTGTGTGTGTGTGTGTGTGTGTGTGTGTGTGTGTGTGTGTGTGTGTGTGTGTGTGCATGTGCGTGTGTGTGTACATGTGTGTGTGTGTGTGTGTGTGTGTGTGTGTGTGTGTGTGTGTGTGTGTGTGTGTGTGTGTGTGTGTGTGTGTGTGTGTGTGTGTGTGTGTGTGTGTGTGTGTGTGTGCATGTGCGTGTGTGTGTACATGTGTGTGTGTGTGTGTGTGTGTGTGTGTGTGTGTGTGTGTGTGTGTGTGTGTGTGTGTGTGTGTGTGTGTGTGTGTGTGTGTGTAGCTCTTATCTTGGTTCACCCGTGAAGGAGGTGCGTGAGGAGGAAGGACATGCAATGACGTTGGCACCATACAGACGTTTTCGGGTTTCTTGTCTGGATAACAATCAGCTTTTGGCATACACGTGGTGTTTTGTACGTATAAACGTCACGTGTGCGCTGTATAAACGTCACGTGTATGCTTTAAAAGCTGATTGTTATCCGGACAAGAAACCCAAAAACGTCTGTAATTGGCACGAACCAGTCAACAAATGGATCACGTGATCTCGATCCCCTACTTTGTTTCCACCACAATGGCTGAGGAGAAAGAGAAGAAAAAGAGTCGCACCTACCAAGATTTAGTTAACGCTACTGTCGGAGGTGAGATCTAACCTATTGTTGATTCAATGTAGATGTGATCGTGTACGACCGCGTTCTTTTTCTGTGATTAGCGCGTTGTACGTGTATTGTCTGTAGAACTGGACGAGGCGGCGAAGTACGACTGGTTGCATGTGGCCATCACTACTTTAAGAAACGTAGGTCTGCTGAAGGATTTGATTTCAGAAGGAACGTGTGTGAACATTCCCGAGAATAATCCCAAGGGTTTCGTGTGTAGTCCGCTTATGCAGTGTGTGGCATATGACTTCAAGTTGTAGAGGGTGTGTCTGTCCTCGTTGAGGGCGGGGCTGAGGTGGACTTTCGATCTCCGTTATGTCCGTGACAAGGCAACTCCACTTCATCGTGCCGTTCAGGAGGACAACCTCCCAATAGTAAAGGAGCTTATGTCGTACGGTGCCGATCCCTACTGCCTTGTGAAGGTATTCAGTTCTCTAAACGGTAAACTTTTCAGTTGGGACTGCTTCGACTTTGCTGATTTCTCCAGTAGTGATGGAATGAAGTCATATTTGAGGAAATACAAGGTTTGTTGGTTAAATTAAAGCTAGTGTGTGTGTTGTGTGTATAGGGTGCAAGTGGTCTGTATGAGGGATATGACATGTGAAATGTAGTCAGCCATGCTAGCATAGTCTCACATAGCCATGCAGCCCCTCAACTCCTTGAACTTGTAAAATGTCACCTCTCCTTTGCACAGAAGGATCAAAGAGGTTTGTGTCTGGCTATGCTATAATAATAATGCTATACAATAATACTGAGGTTCTTAGAGGCATAAGCAAGTGATGCAACAGGGTACAATGATTGCATCATGCTACATTACATGAAACTGTAGAGAATATCTATGATGTAACCCCTCTTTTGTGAACCCTGCGTATGGGCCTGATGTTTTTGATAGTTTTTGCTTTAACTTATTCCATATTATTAATGTTCCAGTGTGTCAGTACAGCACAGGTGAGTTATGTCCGACTTGATTTGGGACATAACTCAATATGGCTGACGCTTAATTCCAGGGCAAACAAATTAACACGTTTTTGTTTGCTGGATTGAGTAATGTTAATGTAACTTCTGCTCCAGCTAATTGTCCCTGAATCCATGCACCCATTTCAACTCTAGCTTGTTGCACCTCAGTTTCTTTTCCATTGTCTACTTTGATGTAGTGACATGGCTTAACACAGTGTGGTCCCAATTTAGAAAAAGGGTATTTTAACCATCATTGAGGAACAAATAATGTGAAAATGGCTGTTGCTAAGATGCACTCCATATTTTCTGCCAAATACAGACGGATGAGGGCTTAGTCTATATACTAGATCTCAGTAACATATATGTTAGCTGCCACGAAGCTATAACACTACTGCTAACCTTTTCTTAAAGGAACAAACCAACATTTAATAATGGCTGTTTTTGACAAGCTTGCATTAGAGATGGACACATGCAGGAGCACGGCAGGGTCAATTTTTCCACACCTTTCCTCCATTATTGCACTGTCCTTTAATTGAGCTGCCCAAGTGCCTAGCTGTTCCACTACTCTGATGAGACTATAGTTGAAGTTGTACTGTTGTGCAGAATGCACACTTGCTATAGCATTTGAGGTAATATATTGGTTCCATTGGGAAGGCTACATCTGCAACAACAAATGGCTTTACAAGCACCCCTTCTATATGGTCTGCACGTGGGCATGACAACCACTCTCCTTCCCTTATTTTTTTGTACATTTCACTGTGTCTATAGGTGTATGAATCTCCACCGGAACCTGTATCTTTCATCATTTAAATTTAACTTATGTGAAAATCCCTCTGGCATCAACGCATCCCAAATTAAACGATGATGGTTGTGAGCTTTTTATAACAAAAATATGTGTTGCCGAAATGCGTGGGTTTCTTGATTGCCATGAAGTTCCATCCAGGGCTCCAGTGCACATCGGTACTCCACACAATTCTTAAAAGTCAATTGTGATCTGGATAAGTTCTTGTCCAGCTGAAAACTTAATTATATCTGGCACTAATTTTGTTGTAGAAGGGATACCTTGTCATGCACCATGCATAGCCACAACGGTCGCTTTCCCAACCGCATACAACACAGCTACTACAAAATGGCTATTCCCAAGTGCAAGCCAGTGCAGCAAAATTGCTAACCTTTTAGCTGGTGGCAATGGCCGTATTTTTCACATACGGTACAGTACAGTACATAAATAGGGTATCGCTATTCTCGGTTATTGATTTTCAGATAATGGAACAAGTAGATTAGGATAAGTTTTAACTTTGGACAGATAACGCTGTCACAATTTTCATCAACAATCATTCAATTGTACAACGTTTCGCCCACTTGAGCTTCTTCAGGTACACACAACTAAAAAACTAAACTGATTGAACAATGTAAATGAGTAAGTGAGTGGATGGAAAATTAACCAATGGGATCAAAACATGCATGATGCCTGTCCAATCAGGGGGGGTAGATGCAGAGAGTCAAACAAGGGATTAAAATGCAGGCAGACACGTAGACTTTCGTACGATTACCTTTTTCGAAGGCTTGCTTTTATCGCAAAGAAGCTACTGAGGTTTTCCTAACCCCTACTGAAAAGCGAAACGCTCTGGGTGCTACCTGGCGGAACGCTTCCAAGACAATTTTTTAACATAAATCGCTATAACAAAACATTTACTAACTTTTCCATGTGGGTGAGTTGGCCGTTCCTTTCCAAAGCCGAGATCTGATCAATTGGTCCTCAAAAGCAAACATTCAAGCTCCTGTAACTTGGGACAGGAACAAAAGCTCTCTCTCACCCGCATGGAAAAGTTGTATATTTCCGATGGCTCGAAGTTGACACCAAGAAACTGTCTCCAGCTAGTTCCCTCACGTAGCACCCAGCCGAAAACTATGATTCAGAAGAACAGCGAGTTAGGTCACAAGCCAGCATGTGACAGAGCAACCGTGACGACAGAAAACGTCACTAAACGCGGATTCGCCATTCGTATACGCCTGAATATTAGTCCAAATCACGAGATAACTGCGTGACTAATAACTTGTAAGCGCTGAAAAATTACATTTTATCGCTATGCAACCTGGGTAGTGCTATATATCATAACAGATCCTGGACATGTCCCACATGCGTATATATATGGTGAACATACGGTATAAAATTAATGTGAAGTGTACGATCCCTGTATTAAAGTGGGTGTAACAAACTGATGATTTCCCATCGGTGAGGAACCACCTGTCTTTGGCTCCCACTGGTTGGATGACTGACCTGATATATGTGTTGTGTTGTTGTTGGGTTTATCTAATTTATATATTTGATTTGATATGTTTATCTGTCAATGAATAGTTGTTTGAAGAAGAGAAGTTGAAGCTGACCCACCTCTACTGGAGAAAGCAACCAGATGTATTGGAGTGGATGTGGCGGCCAACAGCAGTTTATTTGAATGACAAGATATTTGTTGGTGAAAGGGGAAGGGGGCGGAGGAGGGGATTGGGCTCCTCTAATCAGTTTCTGTGTGTGTTCAATGTTGTCAGTCGAAAATGGTCTAAAGTACCATTTTGTGATTCTTGTGAAATGTATGACTTCACCTTAGCAACCACAGCCAACCAGGTGCACACTTTAAGTGGTAACTGGAGAAAGGGTGGGAAAGAAGAAGAGTATTCAAAAGTAGTATTCTCTTTGGATGATAATATGAAATGGTCCAATACACTCCCATCGCTGAATATAGGATGGGAGTATGCTACGTATACATCAACTTCTTTTGAGGATAGGATTGTTGTTGCTGGTGGGTTGGGTAGGAATGGTAGTGGGTTGTCATCAGTAGAAGTGCTGGACAGTTCCCAGCCGTCCTCCACTTGGTGGGAGATTTGTGATTTACCTGTAGAGTCTTGGGTCATGCAGTGCACAGTAACAGACAATGAACTGTTCATTGGATGTGGTTTTGGTACTGATAATACAGTTTACACAGCCAAACTGAGTGCTGTAAAGGAATCACTGATTCCAAGTGATCCTAAATCAAGTGTATCTCCTGAATCCTTTTGGCAGTCCCTCCCTAAAACCCTGCTGAAGTGGAGTGGTTTAGTTTCTGTAAACAACTGCCTTGTTGCTGTGAGTGGTCTTGATAATGGCAAACCCCATTCATCTGTTGATTTATATGATTGCTATAGAAGGACATGGACTAAAGTGTCTGATATTAGGAAGAGTACAGATTCCCCAGCTGTTGTGGTTTGTACATTTGAGAACAAACAGGAGCTTTTCGTACTTAGTGGTGGTGGTGCTGACACTTCTGTAGAATCATGTGAATTGTTCTGAGTGTGTTTGTTCCCATTCCCAATTGTAGTTTCAATAGAATTGCAAATTGACTTGTATATAATTTGTTGTTGTTTTCCACTTCCCATTCCCATTTGCAAGTTTCCAATTGTGCATTAATTTTTGTACATTGAGCTATTCTTGTTGACTTCAGCTTAAGTTGACTGTTGAGTCCACATGAACCAAGCAGACAGTGCATGTGTGTGTATCTACAGCCTATATAGATCTAATAAAATGAAAATTATTACTGCTCTGAGGTTAAAGGGGTGTGTCCATGCTAGTGCATGGGTGTGTACCTCCCCCACCTGTCCATGACAGACCACACACATGCTGCATGTACCCGACATGCACACAACATGAGCACTGCTTGTGTACTCACATGTTCATGTACACTAGACATACACAGTCACACTACAAGCCTTATAGGGTGTGTTGATGGTGGGGTTGGGGGATATTGGATTTTGTCAGACACGATTAATGAGCACAAAATATCTCAGTTATCACAATAATTGGATAATGTTATAATTCAAGAAACATACTTCATAAGAATAAAAAGCCACCGGCATCCTGGTGTCCAACTCCTTTGACCACGACAGGGGGAAATCCCCGGTATTGTCCCCTCCTGCTATATCAGCAAGCCACCCATCTACACTGCAGCTGCACATGTAACAGCACAAGGACAGAACGAGATGTCTTTACAGCTTGCTGAGAATGTGGAGGGGAGAAGAGTGTGTGGTATTCATCAGCTGTATGAATGTGGTTGGGGGATCAAGACCCTCTTATTATATTAGATGACCACTTTCACACCACACACAT
>CAUJGJ010000082.1:992500-995000 GCA_963170055.1 Halisarca cf. caerulea
TGAGCTTCCAAAGGATTCTGAATTCAGTCCTCTTCACAACTGTGTGGACTACAATCTACTTGAAGGTATTCCCCTTCTAGTGGATGCAGGAGCTGATGTGGACATCCATGCACGGGACAAGCACAGACCAACTCCACTTCATCGTGCTATTCTTGCGGAGGAGCTCCCAATGGTGAAGGAACTGATGTTACACGGTGCCGATCCCTACTGCTTTGTTGAGGGAGTGGATTCTGTGAGTGGCAACCTTTTGAGATGGGATTGCTTTGAATTGGCCAAAGTGTTGAAGAATGATGAAGTAATGTCCTATTTGAGCAAATACAAGGTTTGTTGATATGCCACGTTTGTGTGTGTGGCCTGGTGTGCATGTGCGTGTGTGTGTGTGTGTGTGTGTGTGTGTGTGTGTGTGTGTGTGTGTGTGCGTGTGCATGTGTGTGTGTGTGTGTGTGTGTGTGTGTGTGTGTGTGTGTGTGTGTGTGTGTGTGTGCATGAATGCATATGTTGCATGTTCTGGTCCCATAGCAAAGAATAATTAAAAATTTAAGGCATTGCAGACCTAAAACAGGTTCTGCATACGAGTATGGTGCTTTCCATAATGAAGTTATCAACAAACGTTTGGTCACACATTCCACAAAATTGGTAGTTCATTTTTCATCTTAGCTTAATTGTCACGTGATTATTTGACATCATGATTTTGCACTTAGTCTATCGTACCAAGATCCTTCTTCATGGTCCAAAGGAGAGATGGAAGTTTCAATTTACCTATGTTTGGTACCGAATCCTTTGGTTATCGTTGCAGGAAGAGGGCGTAAGATTGTTGTAGACCATTTATCCACAAATTCCCTCACTATAAGCTGTTAAGTGATATTGAGTACCCTATGCCTTGTCAACTTTATGGCATTGTAATGACATTGGTTTGAAAAACCAATCATGAAGCTGTAGAACATAAGTGTTTGCTCATTTGTTTGGTTGGTTGCAAGCTTGGTTAGCCTGTCACAGCAAAACTGCTCCAGCCAGTAATTTTTGTCCAAGTGGGTGTTTATCAATACTAAACACTGATCCACCGCTAACCCAACCCTCAACGCCAATTACATGCACCTCTTGGTCAATGGTTGGAGTCATAATAGCAATTATTCGTTTGATAAGTACCCATAACAGACCACAAGTACCAGACCAGGTGTATGGACGTCTATCAATACTAAACTCTCACCTACTCCTAACCCTATATAATACCTCCATGGTTGAAGTTTGTATTAGTCTAGGAGAAGCACCATAGATGCATGCTGGGCCAAAAGTACCAGGACCAGATTCTGAACTACCGTAACAGGCCTCGACTGTCATAAACTTTATCATGCAAAAGTACCACATGTAGTTGTGCACATGCAGAGTTTCCACTGACTATGATACGTACCTCTTTCACATGCACCCTATGTGAAATGGAGGGGGATTGATTGAAGTGGCATTTAGACCCAATCAAATAACTTATTAAAGAATGTGTGTGTGTGTACCAATGCCTACTTTACTGTGTGCAGAAATGGCATCCATTTTAGAACTTTTGTATAATGTTTGAGCTCTTTCTAACATGTTTGGATGCAAAACTGACAAGAACACACATAATGTGGTTTTTCCACTAAAGGTGTCCAGTCCAATGTGTCTATATCCACAGTACATGAGATGGTCCATTGTTGTCGTGGATGAGGGAAGTGCAGCGTTGCCATGCAGTGGTAGTGGTCTTTGGTAGGGGATCTTGCTACGTATGTAGATTTGAAAGAACACTGACCTGACTGTCCATGTTTCTCCTCCTCTGGTGGTAACATGTGTGGTCATACATTGTTGTTGAAGATGGAGGAAATGTGACACAGTCAGGGATGGTGGCAGGGAAGCATGCATTTAGGATAGTTTAGCAACTTGAAGATAGATTTTCGTGAATCAGAAGTCATTGTCAGAAGTTCCACAAGATTTTCTGACGGACCACAACATATACGTACAGCTTTGGTATACCAAGTGACTTCCATGTTAAGCAATTGAGGCTTCCCACGTCTATCATGTGATGTTAGACCCTGAAACCACAAGTGTTACCTTGTGGTGAATGGACAGTATACAAAAGTAAAGTGGTGCCTGTATTGAAGTGGGTGACTGTAACACACTGATGAGTTTTTACCAATGAGGAAACACCTGCAGTGTTGTGTTGTAATTAGTAAAATTAATAATAAGTAATCACAATTGTAATAGGTAAACATTTGCTGTTAATGGTAGTGCAATTGTAACAGAACTGTTTCAGTCTCAGAGAATTCAAAATGTAATGGTGATTGGAATACTTTTGCTATTTGAATCACATTGCGCAATTAGCAGTATATATACCATGCAACTATTCTGCATGTATATCTTTTATACCTGTGGATATATGTCTCTTCCTAAGGAGCTAGGTAGATTTTGGTCAGTTTAAGGCTACGTCATGTGCTACAATAAATACGGTGACCTATATCTGTCAAAGTGGCAAAAT
>CAUJGJ010000082.1:1000000-1012500 GCA_963170055.1 Halisarca cf. caerulea
AGTCCCTGTCTGGCTTCTTCATGCAGACTTTAACACTGGGCGCTTTGAAAAACCATTAAAACCATAGGCAAAATAATGCATAGATGGTTTTGTATATATCTATGGAAAATCCGACTGTTGTGAATTGATAGGTCTTTTTGGCTATACACTCGATTGACCACCATCCACCAGAGATGACAGATATGGTATACAAGGATATTATGGAGTTTAACGGTGAGCGGGTCAGTGAGCGAGAGGAGTAGGGATCTACCGTGACCTCCTACAAAGAAGAATTCTTTCTCTAGTGGCTATAAGTATCAATCTCCTTCCACAGTTTTTGTGGAAAGTGATAGCTTCTCCTCCTAGTAATTTCTAGCATTTCTTTTATCACACTGATTTATTTAGCTAGCTTCCCTAGGCTAAGATGCCTATAAAGCTTCCAGCTAATTAAGGCGAATTCCAAGGATTTCTGCATGTTGATGTATGTATTACAAATGAGCCAACTGTTGGTTTGTGTAGGTGAACCGAGTGAGATTGAAAAGTATCACTGGTTGAACATTTCCATTAAACTTCACAATGTGAAGTTGATGAAGGAGCTCATTTCAAAAGGAGTGTGTGTCAACTTTCCTGCTGAGCTTCCAAAAGATGCTGAATTCAGTCCTCTTCACAACTGTGTGGACTACAATCTACTTGAAGGTATTCCCCTTCTAGTAGATGCAGGAGCTGATGTGGACATCCATGCACGGGACAAGCACAGACCTACTCCACTCCATCGTGCTATTCTTGCAGAGGAGCTCCCAATGGTGAAGGAACTGATGTTACATGGTGCCGATCCCTACTGCCTTGTTGAGGGAGTGGATTCTGTGAGTGGGAAGCTTGTGAGATGGGACTGCTTTGAACTGGCCAAAGTGTTGAAGAACGATAAAGTGATGTCGTATCTGAGCAAGTACAAGGTTTGTTGGTTATATGATGTGTTTGTTGAGCATGCAGTTATACATTTCATGCATGACCTTCTGTGCTGCAGTGTGTGTGCATGTGTGTGTGTGTGTGTGTGTGTGTGTGTGTGTGTGTGCAGGCCTGTAGCTAGGTTGAATTAATGGGGGGGGGGGGGGGGGTCTTCTGGACCGAAGTGGAACTCTTCACTACGTAAATGGCCATTGTGGTTGATTACGTTTTGCGGGACAGACAATCTGAGATTGAAGTATTTGCATGGATACTAGCTTTATTTCAGGGATTGATGGAGTATATAGATAAATCTAAGAAGTAACTGTTATAGAAAGTTCTCATGAAATAAGGCTAGAACATCTCTTTCATTTTCAGTGTTGTTATAGCCAGGTGGAACTGGCTTCTAAGTGGGGGGTGCGGTCACACCCCCTGAACCCCCCTGCCTACGGGCCTGGTGTGTGTGTGTGTGTGTGTGTGTGTGTGTGTGTGTGTGTGTGTGTGTGTGTGTATGTATGTGTGTGTGTTCATGTGTGTGCATATGTGTGTGTGTTTGTATGTGTACTTGTATGTACATGCATATGGTGTGTTGGTCCCATAGCAAGGAACAAGATATCTCTGCAGGTCCTAAAACAGGTTCTGCATACAATTACATGAGGTGCTATCAACAAGCATATTGTCACACATTCCATAAAACTTGCATGCATGGTCATTCACTTTTCATCTGTCTCATATGATTATTCCACGTGCATGATGTTTGCATATAATCCTGTTGAGCTCCTTGTTCATTAGTGAAAGGGGAAATTATTATTATTAATAGATGGAGTTATGACCTATGTTTGGTAGAGAATCCCTCATTTATCACAGTGACTGAAGAGGGCAAGAATGTTGTAGACTATTTCCCTATAGCTCACAATGACTGTTAGCTAGATGGTAATGCACACCCTGTGCCTAAGCTAGCCTTACGTAATAATGAAGAGATATAAAGCTGTAACGTTGGACACAAGTGATGTGCTTTGGATGAAATCTATGTAAAGACGCGTCTATATTCTAAAATCTATTCTTAACCTCTTAAAGCTCCAATTTATTAACAAAAGCTAGGGTAGATAGAAATATACTATAGCTAACCACGATAATCTGAGACGAAACATCATGCACTGTCTTGCCAATGTGCTATAAGGCCTCTTCCGGGAATTCCACCCTTCATCAGTAGCACTGGGCAGAGCAGTAATGGATGTTCCTTGGAAAGTCCTCCTATAGTCCTCTAATTTTCTTATATTTTGAGTATTTGCCACCGTGATGGTGCTTTTTATAGTATGGTCAAACCCAGTTAATCTCAACTATGCATAACTACAAAAAATTTTGTTGACACTTTAGACCTGCTAACAAAGCAGTACTTGCATGGCATAAATCTAGCCATTCAGTGAAGAGGTCAGTTTAATACCATCTAGCGGTTTTGGATTTAAGTTTTCCTTGACCAAGCTCGTGATGGGAGGTTTTCAAGGAACATTCACTACTGCTACTGCCCAGTGCTTCTGAGGATGCATGGGTGAAATTCCCAGAAAAGGCCTTATTATAGCACATTAGCAAACAGCAATAATATTATGTTTTGTTTCAGATGATCGTGGTTATATTAGTACATTTAATTCTGCTACATTGTCGTTAGGTTCATCCACAATATGTATACACACTAGTGGTACCTGCATGTTTGAGAGGTCGACCATGCACATTGGCAAATATAATAATATGGTCTCTCAAGACAGGTGGTCTCTCATTGGAGGTTCACCTCAAACAGCCATGCACCAATTTATATTAATATATAGGTGTATATTTAGCTTGAATCTTTTATATATTATAGGTGAGGTACGGTAATATATGCTTTTATTCCTTTTTATTCCTTGTTATATATTCCTTCTTCTTTGCTCTCTAGATACCTTAACCCATACATGCATTCTTCTTAAGATAGGATGGTTCTCTTTAATTTCCCCTCAGTACTCAAGCTCGAGCTGGCCACATATGACCTCGAGGTGGCAAAAATAATGGCGATCCGTTGATATCAACGCCGGCTTT
Organism: Halisarca cf. caerulea; assembly: GCA_963170055.1. Classification (NCBI taxonomy): domain Eukaryota; kingdom Metazoa; phylum Porifera; class Demospongiae; order Chondrillida; family Halisarcidae; genus Halisarca; species Halisarca cf. caerulea. The sequence continues at coordinate 1,002,992 of CAUJGJ010000082.1, forward strand.
CAATTGGAACTCTTAGACTACATATACTTCACTTGTAACCTATTGAAGGCAAAATATTATACTAGTGTTGTGTTTAGTTGAGGAAGGAAAGATTATACGTACGTACCAGGTCCTATATGTGCTCTGACAAATCATCCTCAGAATGGTCGCTTTAATACAAGTAATTTTGTCATATATTCAACCAATTGCCCTTGACTGGTTGTGCGTTATAGGTGGTCATTCTTCAAAGCTGAAAGTGCCTGAAAATGTGGTCTTTGTAATGAGGTGATCCCTCAAATCAAGTACCACTGCATTTGATTTGATGTGCATTTTTTTCAATAAATAGTTGTTTGAAGAAGAGAAGTTGAAGCTAACCCACCTCTACTGGAGAGAACAACCAGATGTATTGGAGAGGATGAAGTACCCAACAGCAGTATATTTGATTGACAAGATATTTGTTGGTGAAAGGTGGTGGAGGGGGTCCTATGATCAGTTTCTGTGTGTGTTCAATGTTGTCAGTCGAACATGGTCTAAAGTACCATTTCATGATTCTTGTGATATGTGTGGCTACACCTTAGCAGCCACAGCCAACCAGGTACACACTTTGGGTGGTAATTGGAGAAAGAATGGGAAAGGAGAAGAGTGTTCAAAAGTAGTATTCTCTTTGCCAATGGGTGATTTTATGAAATGGTCCAATACACTCCCTCCATTGAACATAGGAAGGGAGTGTGCTACATCAACTTCTTTTGAGGAGACGATTGTTGTTGCTAGTGGTTGGGGTGGAAATGGTGGTTGGTTGTCATCAGTAGAAGTGTTGGACAGTTCCCAGCTGTCCTCCATTTGGTGGGAGATTTGTGATTTACCTGTGAAGTCTTACCTAATGCAATGCACAGTAACAGACTCTTCATTGGATGTGGTGGTGGTACTGGTAATACAGTTTACACAGCCAAACTGAGTGCTGTAAAGGAATCACTGATTCCAAGTGATCCTAAATCAAGTGTATCTCCTGAATCCTTTTGGCAGTCCCTCCCTAAAACCCCACTCAAGTGGAGTGGTTTAGTTGCTGTAAACAACAGTTACTGCCTTGTTACTGTGGGTGGCTCTGATGATGATGGCAAACTCCATTCATCTGTTGATTTGTATGATTGTTATAAAAAGACATGGACTAAAGTGTCTGATATTAGAAAGAGTAGAAGGTTCCCAGCTGTTGTGGTTTGTACATTCGAAAGCAAACAGGAACTTTTTGTACTTTGTGGTTTGGGTGCTGACACTTCTGTAGAATTATGTGAATTATTTTGAGTGTTTGTTAGATTCCCATTTGCAGTTTCCATGGAATTATTAATCCAAAATCATCCGCAATAGCCAAAACTTGAAAAATAGTAATTCTAACATTTCGGAGGATCCTGTGAACATATTCAGACAACCCCTTGATGTACTTTGGGTAGTGTCACAAACGCTTTGTGTTTCGAATAACAAATACATAATTCATGGACAAACTATACTTGATCACTTGCACATTCATGTACATTACATTGTTATTATGCCATAATATTGTTGTGCTATGACATTGATTTGGTATGTACCTAACTCTTATAAATCACGAGAAATTGGAACCTCTAATTACCAGGCGTTCTTTCATAAGCAAATCGTCCGCTGACTACCTGCATATAGCGGCCGCCTGACTCATTGGATCATGTGTCCTGTATCACGTGATCCCGATCCCCTACTCTCCACCACAATGGCTGAGAAGAAAGAGAAGAAAAAGAGTTGGACCTACAAAGAACTAGTTGACGCTACTGGTGGAGGTGAGCTTTAACCTATTGTTGATTCAATCATTGGCATTCTATACTTAAGTATAGAGTATCTATGATTCAATGTAGATGTGATCGCGTAGAGGTACGACCGCACTCCTTTCCTGTGACTGATATTCCACTAGACCTCGTTGCCAGTGAACCCAGCCTATTTTGACTACCATATACTATATAATCGTAGCAGACCAGATATTGATGTTCTTTAAGCCTTTAAATTTATGTCCTAATAGTTTCTTGTTCATTGGCATGCTCTTGCTATTTCCTTGTTTGTTTGTTCCTGTATTTATTGATGATTTCTTGATTTTTCTGTGATTAACGCGTTGTACGTGTGTTGTCTGTAGAACTGGACGAGGCAGCGAAGTACGACTGGTTGCATGTGGCCATCACTGATCTAAGAGACGTGGGTCTGATGAAGGATTTGATTTCAGAAGGAGCGTGTGTGAACATTCCCAAAAATAATCCTGAGGGTTTTGTGTGTAGTCCGCTTATGCAGTGTGTGGAGTACGACTTTGTAGAGGGTGTGTCAGTCCTAGTGGAGGGCGGGGCTGAGGTGGACTTTCGATCCCAGTTGTGTCCATACAAGGTGACTCCACTTCATCGTGCCGTTCAGGAGGACAACCTCCCAATAGTGAAGGAGCTTATGTCGTACGGTGCCGATCCCTACCGCCTTGTGAAGGGATTCAGTTCTCTAAACGGTAAACCTTTCAGTTGGGACTGCTTCGACTTGGCTGAGTTTGTGGATAGTGTTGGAATGAAGTCATATTTGAGGAAATACAAGGTTTGTTGTTTAAAGCTGTGTGTGTGTTGTGTGTAGGGTGCAAGTGGTCTGTATGAGGGATATGACATATGAAATGTAGTCAGACACGCTAGCATAGTCTCACATAGCCATGCAGACCTCAACTTCTTGAACTTGTAAAATGTCACCTCTCCTTGGCACAGAAGGATCAAAGAGGTTAGAGTCTGGCTATGCAAGACTATGCTAGCAGTGAGAAATTTTAAATTAGAGTTTCTGGTACTTTTTAATTGTCATGACTGCATTTGCTAACTCTTGTAGAATTCCCCCTTGTCACCCTGTGGGTGTGGTCAGAGTATTATGTTGGTGTATTTTCAGTATACAATGTTCAAAGTGATCAGTTGATAGTTTCCCTCTCTTTGGGGAAGACAACAATAGAGCCATTTTATTCAATGCGTACATATATCATTGCACCAAATGTGGGGTTTCCAGTGACTATAATACGTACCTCTTTCACATGCACCCTATGTGAAATGGAGGGGGATTGATTGAAGTGGGATTTAACCCCAATCAAATAAGAATGTGTGTGTACCAATGCCTACTTTACTGTGTGCAGAAATGGCATCCATTTTAGAACTTTTGTAATGTTTGAGTTCTTTCTTACATGTTTGGATGCAAAACTGACAAGAACACATATAATGTGGTTTTCCCCAAAAGGTATCCAGTCCAATGTGCCTATATCCACAGTACATGAGATGGTCCATTGGTGTCGTGGATGAGGGAAGTGCAGCGTTGCCATGCAGTGGTAGTGGTCTTTGGTAGGGGATCTTGCTACGTATGTAGATTTGAAAGAACACTGACCTGACTGTCCATGTTTCTCCTCCTCTGGTGGTAACATGTGTGGTCATACATTGTTGTTGAAAGTGGACAAAATATGACACAGTCAGGGATGGTGGCTGGGAAGCACATGCTCTTAATAGTTCATGCACTCAAATGAATTTTCATGAATCGGAAGACATTCATAATAGTAAAGTCCCATAAAAATTTCAGACAATGCCGAACAATATGTATACCGTACTTCCTCTAAAAATTCGGGACATTTTTAGGAGTTTCATATCACACATTTTGAATTTTAAGAGGTTAAGTCTTCTTGTTGACAGGTGCTTTGCGAAAATCAGAGACTCTTCACGAAATTAGAGACTCTTGATGAAAAATAGATCCGTTCTTACTGCCATTTTGGGACTCCTTGTAAAAACATGGCTGACATCAGGGCGTTCTTTGTTACCGTCTCTTGCGTTGTTAGAGGGTACCACGTATACAAAGAAATTTGGAAACCTGACGCTGGAGAAGAATTTGTTTGTCGTACAGAAGAAGGAAACGTCCATGACAGAAAAGCTGTCGCTGTGTGCAGTCCTGATGGCACGATCGTGGGTCATCTTCCTCGTGAGATTTCCAACCTTTGCTTCCATTTTATCCAACACGGAGGTGAAATTGTTGGTGAAACCACAGGTACAAGGCAACATACAAAGGCAGACTGTGGAGGAATGGAGATTCCTTGCCTTTTGACGCTGTCAGGCAAAAAAAAGCTGGTAAAGAAAGCAAAAGGACTAATTGTAGGCCACAGGACAAATGCTCTACCTTTGGAGATTGTTACATGCAATGTTTAAATGACTGCATATATAGCTTTGAATTCAATCCTGTTCTAATGGTCACATTCACATAGTGTAATACTGGGTACGGTGTATCAAACTCAAAGAAAAAGAAAGCAATACTAATACTACTAGGTCCAACACTACAGCAATATTGTAATGTGAGAATTATTCACTAGTACATATAATCTTTCTTGCTACTTGTGCCATTTTCCTCTTCTGAATCACTTGTGTAGTCTTACTTGCTACTGTTGTCTTCATCACTAGCATTGCATTCCTCATTGCTAGAGTCTTGGTCACTGTCAGACTCAGCGAAAGGGTCACCCTCTGATTCAGATTCCTCAGAATCATCATATGGAACTGACACTGACAGTTCTTTTGCACACCTGATATAGTGGTTTTCTGAGCCATCCACTTTGTTGGATAGACCACAAACCAGAAAGACCTTTTGGATCATTTCTGGGTGCTCTTTCAGGTAGTCCACACCCTTCTGTACCCATGCTACAACTTGTTCTTTACTGGCTGCCTTCAGATTACCACTCTCTGTGGTCTCTGCACTGCTTGTGACAAAGTCAGTCCACTGGTGATGTGCTACATCTTTGAATGGCTTATTAAGCGACACATCCAGAGGTTGGACTTTACTGGTACAGCCACCAGGAATAAGAGCAAGATTGATGTTATGCTTGGAGGCTAGCAAGGCAAATCGAGCATCGGCATGTGCACTGAAGCTGTTCAAGATGAGAAGGGCCTTCTGCTTCTTTGTGTATGGCAAAACAATCTTTTTCAGCCATGTACTCATGAGATCTCCATCCATCCATCCCTTCTTCTGGACAGTGACCACATATCCAGATGGTGGTTTTAGATTGACCTTGCGCTTGCCCTTGAAAATTATCATAGGTGGGAGCATGTCACCAGATGCTGAGCATGCAAGTACAACCGTAAAGTGTCGTTTCGATCCATTTGTCCCTCGTACCAGGATTTGCTTCTTGCCCTTAGCAGAGAGAGTTTTGCCAGGAATAAGGTCAAAGAACATGGGTGTTTCATCCATGTTAATAATCCTGTCTGGTGAATAATCAATGGCCTTGCGCTGCACTTGGACCTGCTTAAGGAAACGCTCTAGTTTAGTCTCCAAGTCAGCTGGCAACTTTTGTGATACGGACGTTTTGGCTCGAAGTGATAAGCTATGCCTCCGCATAAACTTTTCAGCCCATCCCTTAGATAGGGGTCACAATGAAAAATATCATTGCTGTCAGAAACATCCGAAAATAATGTTTTAGATGAAAGTCAGTACGGCGAATCTAATGGTGGTGACCGTTTTTCGATTGGTTGAAGTATGACCAAGTTATGCGTAAAATCATATTTTGCTGCAACGCAGGTGGTTTAAGTAGAGCAATCTCCCCCAATTTTCTGCTATGGATAGCCGAGGGATGGATCATCCTTGCACAGCGTGAGGGTTTGTTTCGCGTATGTTTCGAGCTTGTAAGGACGTTTAGTGTGGAAATTTCGGAGACCCCCCTCCGACAAATGCAAGGATAACTGTCCGAAATACGCCTTTCCTAGTCGATCATGACAGTAGTGAGTATCTGCTACAATTTTGGATCCATTTCGTTTAATTCCGCATTGGTGGAAAGTAGTTTTCTCGCACGCGTTGCACCACAATTTTGATTAATTTTTATGCATAACTTGGTCATACTCCGACCAATCAAAAAACGGTTACCACCATTAGATTCGCCGTACTGAATTTCATCTAAAACAGTATTTTCGGATGATTCCGACGGCAATGAATTTTTCATTGTGAGCCCTACCTTAGAAGCCCGAAAAGCAGGATGTTTGCTGCTAACTATAGCTTTTGCTTTTGCTTTGAGCATTAGGATGGAAACAGGTCGCTGAAGGTCTCTTTGATGCAGGACCCACTCAGCTAATTCAGCATCCATGCTTTCGGGGTAGGTAAGAGGTCTTCCAGCTCCTGCTTTAAAGTGAGCACCTTTCTTGCCTTTACCTTTAGAGGATTTACATTCTTTTAAGTCATCCTGGCTGTAAGTTTTCACATATGTTTCAAGTGTTGAACGTGGTAGCTTAAATTGCTTGGCTACTGTCCTAACATCTGAGGCCTGCACAGCTTGAATGGCTTTGAGCTTAAACTGTAATGTATATGCACAATACTTTCCTCTAGAATTTAGCTTTTTTTCTTGAGGTGGAGCATGCACAGCACGTTCTTTCTCAGAATCCGAAGATTCCTTTGGCACTACTATTTCCTTACGTTTTGAAACGGATGTCGCTTGACTCTTGTTCAATGGACAATGGGGCTTGTAACTCTGCAGAAATGATGGCCACTGCGTTGATGATGACTGTCCTGGACTCGCAATGAAATCTAAAAGAGAGCTCTGTCTCTTTCTTGTCTTCGTTGCGGTCAAGTCAATGCGCTCGGGGGATGGCGGCAGGTCTCTATAGCCGGTAATCTCAATCTCACTGTCAGATGACATTCTTCCAACCGAAGACAATACTATCTTTGTTCTCTCAAGAAACAAATTACAATTAATGGAAACACGTGTTCTCACTTATCTGTGGAGGTGTATACAGAAAATCAATTGGCGAAATTAGAGGGTCTACCCCGAATATTGGAATCATACAAAATTCGAATTTTTAGAAGGATTAGAAGGCATAATCAGGCTGCACTGTCGAATATTAGATTCCCGAATTTTTAGAGGAAGTACGGTACATACAGGCTACAGCTTTGGTATACCATTTCACTGCCACGTTAACCAAGGCTTCCCATGGGAAACCACATCTATCAGATGTGGTTACACCCTAAAACCACAAGTGTTATCTTGTGGTGAATGGACGCCATAAAAATAAAGTGATCCCTATATTGATGTGGATGTAACAAATTGAGGAGTTCCAACCAATGAGGAACCACCTGTCTATGGCTCCCACTGGTTGGATGACTGACCTGATATACTCTACTGTCCAAAGATTTGACGGGATGTAAATTTCACGAATCACTTGAAAGTTGACTGTTTCTATTTTCACGAATACGTGCATTTGGGTTATTAATCTAGGAAGCCAGGCTGATAAATATGGTGTTGTTGTACCTTTCACGCGTTGATATGAAGACCTTGAATAACATTGGTAGCATACACTCGACCATGCTACGTGCTATTTCAAAGGCTGATTTTGATATTTAAAGGCTTGAATCATGTCCATCATCCCGTCGATCTACTCCTGAGGTGCAACTCAAATAATCATTCCCAAGATGATGGGACAGCGCACTCTGGCTTCCATGTAGGCTAACTTGAAAGAAATTAGACATGTTCATTGAGGAAGATCAGGTGCCCAAATTTATACAGCAAATTACAGACCTGTTAACAAGGATCAATTATTGTCTGAAGCATCCGATACGTAAACAGTTATGGCAGCCATTTGCCAGCCATTACAGAAGATTTATGAATAAAATTTCACAAATCTGAAGCCATTTGCAAATGTGCAAAAATAACGTCCCGCCAAAATTTCAGACAATACGGTGCACATTGTGTTGTTGTTGGGTTTATCTAATTTGTATTTGATTTGATGTATTTATCTGTCAATGAATAGTTGTTTGAAGAAGAGAAGTTGAAGCTAACCCACCTCTACTGGAGTGAACAACCAGATGTATTGAAGGGGAAGGATTGCCCAACAGCAGTTTATTTGAATGACAAGATATTTGTTGGTGAAAGGACGTGGAGGGGGAGGTGGTGGGGGTTCTATGATCAGTTTCTGTATGTGTTCAATGTTGTCAGTCGAAAATGGTCTAAAGTACCATTCCATGATTCTTGTGAAATGTATGGCTTCACCTTAGCAACCACAGCCAACCAGGTACACACTTTAGGTGGTGAGTGGAGAAAGGATGGGAAAGGTGAAGAGTATTCAAAAGTAGTATTCTCTTTGGATGATAATATGAAATGGTCCAATACATTCCCACCACTAAACATAGGGAGGGAGCATGCTACATCAACTTCTTTTGAGAACATGATTGTTGTTGCTGGTGGTGTGGGTAGGAATGGTTGGTCGTCATCAGTAGAAGTGTTGGACAGTTCCCAGCCGTCCTCCACTTGGTGGGAGATTTGTGATTTACCTGTAAAGTCTTACCTCATGCAGTGCACAGTAACAGACAATGAACTCTTCATTGGATGTGGTGTTGGTACTGATAATACAGTTTACACAGCCAAACTGAGTGCTGTAAAGGAATCACTGATTCCAAGCGATCCTAAATCAAGCATATCTCCTGAATCCTTTTGGCAGTCCCTCCCTAAAACGTCACTCAAGTGGAGTGGTTTAGTTGCTGTGAACAACTGCCTTGTTACTGTGGGTGGCTCCGATAATGATAACAAACTCCATTCATCTGTTGATTTGTATGATTGTTACAAAAAGACGTGGACTAAAGTGTCTGATATTAGGAGTAGACAGTTCCCAGCTGTTGTGGTTTGTACATTTGAGAACAAACAGGAACTTTTTGTACTTTGTGGTGATGGTGCTGACACTTCTGTAGAATCATGTGAATTATTTTGAGTGTGTGTTCCCATTCCCATTCCCATTTGTGTGTTGATTTTTGTACACTGACACATTGATACTTTGTAGTCAATTGATTTAATCCTGAAAGTTGACTGTCAAGTCCACATGACCCAAAGCAGGTAGTGCATGGAATAGGATGATGTGACCAAGAGAGATGTGTCTACTGAGACCAACATGAAGAGTGATATACTGTGTGTGTGTGTGTGTGTGTGTGTGTGTGTGTGTGTGTGTGTGTGTGGAGTGTGTGTGGTGTGTGTGTGTGTGTGTGTGTGGAGTCAGTGTGTGTGTGTGTGTGTGTGTGTGTGTGTGTGTGTGTGTGTGTGTGTGTGTGTGTGTGTGTGTGGAGTGTGTGTGTGTGTGTGTGTGTGTGTGTGTGTGTGTGCATGTGTGTGTGTGTATGTGTGTGTGAGTATACACAGTATATTTATGCTAGCATGTGTACATCTATGCAGCCTGTTTCCAAACCCCTATACTGTGTGTGTGTGTGTGTGTGTGTGTGTGTGTGTGTGTGTGTGTGTGTGTGTGTGTGTGTGTGTGTGTGAACTATGTATACTGCAGCCTATATCTAAGATAAGGTGTTCTTGTGTTTGCCAACCTAATGCATGCATGCTCTGCTCGAGGTTGAAAGGGTGTGTCCATATGCTAGTGGGTGTGTACCTCCACCACCTGTCCATGACAGACCACACACATGCTGCATGTACCTGACATGCACACAACATGAGCACTGCTTGTGTACTCACATGTTCATGTACACTAGACATACACAGTCACACTACAAGCCTTATAGGG
>CAUJGJ010000082.1:1022500-1027500 GCA_963170055.1 Halisarca cf. caerulea
GCGTTTTTTCATTCCTCTCCAAGGCCGAGATCAGTGAAATCAGCCCTGAAAATCAAAACTTTAGGCGCATATAACTCGAGACAGGAGCAGAAATTCAAAATGTGCAACATGGAAAAGTTAGATTATGTGAATAACTCACAGTTGGTACTATAAAACCATCTTAGCCTTTGTTCTCTCACGCAGCACCCATGCAGTGCAAAACTAAAATTCTGAAGAACTTAAAGTTGACAGAGCAACAGTGACAACAGAAAACATCACTATACATGGATTTATATAGTATTCATATACGCTTGACTAACAGCCATGCAGAATCACAAGATAAATGCGTGACTAATATTTTATAGGTGCCGCAAAGTCATCACTATGCAAACTTAAGAGACTCAGTGTTATAATAACAAATCTGGACATGTCCCACATGCGCTGAATTGCTTCACCCAGTAGAGTGGGGTTCGTTAAATTTTGGAAAGTCTGAATATTCGCTATGTTGCCCTCCATCGTCGACCCCATTTCAGCAATGGCTGCTACTCCCACATCCATTCCTAATTCCAAATTATTGAGCGGTTCGAAGTTCAGAACTTCATTCACAACAAGTTGATCTAGACTTCCTCTGTTTCTGGACAAAAGCCCTTAAGAAATGAGCAAAGGTGCTGAAGTACTTCTCAATGACTCCTGTTCGATCTCTTGATAGCCATTTTTTGGTCATTGCACAAGCACTTAGCCCTAAATTTTCATGGGCTTAAAATTTTCACGCATCGCTTCCAATCTGTCAAATTCCATGGAAGTTTCTTCCTTTAAAATTTGTACATGTATGGTATTAATTTCTTGCTCATTGGCATGCTCTTGCTATTTATGTTTGTTCCAGGACCTGTATTTATTGATGATTTCTTGATTGTTCTTTCTGTGATTAACGTGTTGTACATATGCATGTTGTCTGTAGAACTGGATGAGGCAGCGAAGTATGACTGGTTGCATGTGGCCATCACTGATTTAAGAGACGTAGGTCTGCTAAAGGAGCTGATTTCCGAAGGAGCATGTGTGAACATTCCTGAGAATAATCCCAAGAGTTTGGTGTGTAGTCCGCTTATGCAGTGTGTGGCATACAACTTTGTAGAGGGCGTGTCTGTCCTAGTGGAGGGTGGAGCTGAGGTTGACTTTCGATCTCCGTTATGTCCGTACAAGGCGACTCCACTTCATCGTGCCATTCAGGAGGACAACCTCCCAATAGTGAAGGAGCTTATGTCATACGGTGCCGATCCCTACCGCCTTGTGAAGGGATTCAGTTCTCTAAACGGTAAACCTTTCAGTTGGGACTGCTTTGACTTTGCTGATTTCTCTGGTAGTGATGGAATGAAGTCATATTTCTGGGAATACAAGGTTTGTTGATTACAGCTAGTGTGTGTGTTGTGTGTAGGGTGCAAGTGGTCTGTATGAGGGATATGACATATAGTCAAACATGCATAGTCAAGCAGACCCTCAACTCCCTGACCTTACAAAAATAATGTCGCCTCTCCTTCATACAGAAGGATTAATGAGGTTTGCATTGAGTCTGGCTATGCAAGGCTATGCTAGTATGGTCTCACGTAGCCATGCAGACTCTCAACTCGGCTCCTCGAAGTATTCTGGCTACCCAAGACTATGCTAGCAGTGTTTTTGAGAAAATTTGAGTTACTGCTATTGACCTGTCATAACTACATTAGCCAACTCTTGTAGAAATCTCCCCTTGTTACCCTGTGAACAAATTATTCATTGCAACACATTGTCAAAAGATAAGGGTTAAAAGTGGATGTAACAAACTGATGAGTTCCCACTAATGAGGGACCACCTGTATATATGACTTAAATTACGCTGGTTAAATGGCTGACCTGATACATGTGTTATGCATGTTGTTGGGTTTATCTAATTTGTATATGTTTGATTTCATGTGTTTATCTGTCAATGAATAGTTGTTTGAAGATGAGAAGTTGAAGCTGACCCACCTCTACTGGAGAGAACAACCAGATGTATTGAAGGAGATTTGGCACCCAACAGCAGTTTACTTGAATGGCAAGATATTTGTTGGTGATAGGTGGAGGATGTGGTTCTATGATCAGTTTCTGTATGTGTTCAATGTTGTCAGTCGAATATGGTCTAAACTACCATTTCATGATTCTTGTGAAATGTATGGCTTCACCTTAGCAACCACAGCCAACCAGGTACACACTTTAGGTGGAAACTGGAGAAAGGATGAGAAAGAACAAGAGTATTCAAAAGTAGTATTCTCTTTGGATGATAATATGAAATGGTCCAATACACTCCCACCACTGAACATAGGGAGGAGGTGTGCTACATCAACTTCTTTTGAGGACATGATTGTTGTTGCTGGTGGTTGGGGTAAAATTAATGGTGTGTTGCCATCAGTAGTGTTGTCATCAGTAGAAGTGTTGGACAGTTCCCAACTGTCCTCCACTTGGTGGGAGATTTGTGATTTACCTGCAAAGTCTAGGTTAATGCAATGCACAATAACAGACAATGAACTCTTCATTGGATGTGGTTATGATACTGCTAATACAGTTTACACAGCCAAACTGAGTGCTGTAAAGGAATCACTTATTCCATGTGATTCTAATTCAAGAGTATTTCCTGAATACTTTTGGCAGTCCCTCCCTAAAACCCCACTCAAATGGAGTGGTTTAGTTACTGTAAACAACTGCCTTATTACTGTGGGTGGTCTTGATGATGACAAACCCCATTCATCTGTTGATTTGTATGATTGTTACAAAAAGACATGGACTAAAGTGTCTGATATTAGAAAGAGTAGAGTGCACCCAGCTGTTGTGGTTTGTACATTTGAGAACAAACAGGAACTTTTTGTACTTTGCGGTGAGGTTGCTGCTACTTCTGTAGAATCATGTGATCTATTTTGAGTGTTTGTTCCCATTCCCATTAATAATTATTATTTCCATGGATTTGTAAATTGACTTTTGTATTTTAATCTTGTTTAAGTTTCCAGTTGTGCATTGAATTGTGCACATTGACCCATTCTTTACTAATTGTTGACTGCTTTGTAGTCAATTGATTCATTCCTGAAAGTTGACTGTCGAGTCCACATGAACCAAAGCAGATAGTGCATGGAATAGGATGATAGGTGAAGCTGTTCCTAAATTAAAGAGATATCGATCTGTCTACTGAGGCCAACATCAAGAGTGGTAGTGTGTGTGTGTGTGCATGCGTTCGTCTGTGTGTGTGTGTGTGTGTGTGTGTGTGTGTGTGTGTGTGTGTGTGTGTGTGTGTGTGTGTGTGTGTGTGTACATGAATTGTGTTTACTGCAGCCTATATCTGAGGTGAAGTGTGCATGTTTCTTGCCTGTTTTTGTTAAAACTAAAATACTGCTCTGCTCTGAGATTAAAGGGGTGTGTCCATGCTGGTGGGTGTGTACCTCCCCCACCTGTCCATGACAAACCACACACATGCTGTATGTACCTGACATGCACACAACACGAGCACTGCTTGTGTACTCACATGTTCATGTACACTAGACATACACAGTCACACTACAAGCCTTATAGGGTGTGTTGATGGTAGGGTTGGGGGATATTGGATTTTCTCAGACACGATATGATCACAACATAATATTGTGATGATTATGACAGTTATTGTGCAATGCCATAATTCAAAAAATTGAGGTCAAAAGGCCACCTGGCATCATGGTGTCCAATCCCTTTCACATGACAGGGGGAAATCCCTAGTATTGCCCCCTCCTGTTATCAACAAGCCACCCATCTACACTGCAGCTGCACATGTAACAGCACAAGGACCCAACGAGATGTCCTTACAGCTTGCTGAGAATGTTGAGGTGAGAAGAGTGTGTGGAATGTATGTTATTGAGCTGTACTGTACGAATGCATGTGGTTGGCAGATCAGACACTCTTAAACAGACCTTCTCTTTCACACCCACACATGCATGTGCACACACACACACACACACACACACACACATGCACACACACCACCACCACCACCACTGCACACACACGCACACACACGCACACACACACACACACACATGTACATCCACACACACACACACAACACAAACAAACACACACACACACACACACATGTACACCCACACACACACAACACAAACAAACACACACACACACACACACACACACACAACACCACCACCACCACCACCACCACCACTGCACACACATACTGTCTATGCATGGTATTGAGATGTCCATGTCATTTTGCTCCTCTATGGCTGTCTTCTAGTCTCAGATCCACTCTCCACTCCAAAGATCTCTGTTCCTCCTTCAAGCAGTGGTAGAGTTGCTCTAGCCAACTTCACAGCAGATGGTCCAGGACAGATATCACTAAGGGAGGGACAGATGGTAGAGACCATCGATGACTCACGAGGTGATTGGATGTTAGTCCAAGATGTGGACTCTGCCCATTTTGATGGGGGGCTGGGTTCCTCATAACTACTCGAAATAGTACTAGTGGTAGAGAAAGTTGTTTTCCTGTTGAAGTGGTAGTCTCTGTACCTTTTACTGTTTTGTAGCTTTTAAGATATCAATGAATGTGGAATAGGTTTATTCAATGACATATAATTTGAAAGTTTTGTGTGCATCTAACCTGAACCCTCTGTAATCTGGAGCCCTCTCTATAAACTGGATCGATGTGCATGTTTGCAAGTCCTGCTCTCAGATATTATAATTGCTGTATATATAGACCCTCTCAAAATGTTCAAGAACCAATCATTTTCTTAGGTCCTGATCATGAGGGTTTTTGGCTAGAGGTTTCACTAGCTGGTATGCGTGTGCAATATAATTGCATGCATATGCATATAATATACGTATATGTGTACTGCATGTTATAAAACTTGATCGTGCAGGTCTATCTAATTGTGATGTCATCCACACTAATCATGCAAAACATTAATAATTGGAATTAATTATAATTCTATTAATTGTTATTCTAAAAAAGATTAGTATATGTATGATTTCACCGGCCAC
>CAUJGJ010000082.1:1042500-1060000 GCA_963170055.1 Halisarca cf. caerulea
GACCTGATCACCCTCATGCTGTGAAGATGTCTAAGAATATCAGAGATTCCTTCAAGCCAGTTCACACGGAACCCGGGATGTACTGTTCAACCATCTCGGAAATGTTTATTTGAGCTGCTCAATAAATCGGCGAGCTGATGGACATGATTCAAGCTTCTCAACCTCAGAAATAGCCTTTGAACCCGCACCTAGCCTCATTGAGTGTATGCTGCACCAAGAAGTTCAAGGAGTTGAGCGTCTGCATGGCTATGTGAGACTATGCTAGCATGTCATATCCCTCATACAGACCACTTGCACCCTACACACAACACACACACTAGCTTTAACCAACAAACCTTGTATTTCCTCAAATATGACTTCATTCCATCACTACCAGAGAAATCAGCCAAGTCGAAGCAGTCCCAACTGAAAGGTTTACCGTTTAGAGAACTGAATCCCTTCACAAGGCGGTAGGGATCGGCACCGTACGACATAAGCTCCTTCACTATTGAGAGGTTGTCCTCCTGAACAGCACGATGAAGTGGAGTCGCCTTGTACGGACAAAACGGAGATCGAAAATCCACCTCAGCCCCGCCCTCCACTAGGACGGACACACCCTCTACAAAGTCGTACTCCACACACTGCATAAGCGGACTACACACGAAACCCTCAGGATTATTCTCGGGAATGTTCACACACGCTCCTTCTGAAATCAAATCCTTCAGCAGACCTACGTCTCTTAAAGTGGTGATGGCCACATGCAACCAGTCGTACTTCGCCGCCTCGTCCAGTTCTACAGACAACACACGTACAACGCGTTAATCATGGGAAAAGGAAGCAGTCGCGCACACAATCACATCTACATTGAATCAGCAATAGGTTAGAGCTCACCTCCACCGGTAGCGTTAACTAGTTCTTTGTAGGTCCAACTCTTTCTTTTCTCTTTCTCCTCAGCCATTTGTAGTCTCGCGTAGCCAGACCCTACTCGGGTGAGTAAGGTCTGGCTACGCGAGACTAAGTCATTTGGGAAAGTAGGGGCTTGAGATCACGTGATACAGGCCGGGCACGTGATCCAATGAGGCAACGGTTGAGTGCATGATTCGTTCCAACATAATAATAATAAAACGTATTATCTAAAGTTCCAATGTCATTACATGTCCTTACTTCTCATGAATTCACCTCCTTCATGGATAAGATCAATCCACGCAACACATCACTGGAGACAACACCAGGAGGTTGGAGTACTTAGTACATCAACATACAGGCATACGGAGACTATCATCCACTGACCTCCATAACATCCAACTACAGTGTGTGGATGAGTTGACCTTAGTTGTGAACCAAGATATGAGCTACACACACACACACACACACACACACACACACACACACACACACACACACACACACACATGCACACACACACATACACACACACGTGTACGTACACACACACACACACACACACACACACACACACACACACACACACACACACACACACACACAGACACACACACACACACATACACTACCACTCTTCATGTTGGTCTCAGTAGACAGATCTCTCTTGGGAACAGCTTCACTTATCATCTTATTCCATGCACTACCTGCTTCGGTTCATGTGGACTTGACAGTCAACTTTCAGGAATAAATCAATTTGATTACAAAGCAGGTGTCAACAATTAAGAATGGATTAATGTACAAAATTTACTACACAACTGGAAACTAGCAAATGGGAATGGGAATTGAAATTGGAAACAATTGCAAGCCATTCAAGTTTAAAAACTCATAGGCCGCCTATTATATCGATAATTCAACACAGCTGTGGTTCTGGACTAGTCTCACGAACCAGACCCCTATACCCCTCTCCATTATAAAATGGAGGGTATAGGTAGCTAGGAGTACAGACACTCTGTCCTACCAATGTTACCATATATAGATACTCCAACCTATGATCCTACGTACAGTCAAACTCTGCTAGTAAGTACCTGGGTTAGTGAATACCTGGGTTAGTGAGTACTCCTGGTTGGTGAGTACCTGGGTTAGCGAGTACTCTTGGATAGTAAGTACTCCTGGATAGCAAGTACCTGGGTTATAGTGTGTACTCCTGGAAGTACTCATTGCTCTGCCCCTATCCTATACACAATACCATTAGTATTGAAAGCACCTTGGATAGCAAGTACCTCTGATAGTGAGTACCTATATATTATGTTTTGCCTTCCCTCCAGGGTACTTCCTATCCAAGTTCTTCTGTACGAGTGTCTATGGTAGGAGTCTGGTTCATGTAAACTATAGCTATATATAGTCCATTCTAGGACCCTCAGGTCATATCCCCTTACAGGTAGAGAGGTCTACAGTGGAACCCCTCTAATCCAGCCCCCTGGATTGGGGACACCCCTCTAATGTGGACACATACCACCGGAACCAAACACTCCACTATAATAAGCCATAGTACATCTCCAACCTCTGAAATGAGGACACCTCAATAATCAGGACAGTGCTTTCAGGTCCCAAGGTGTCCGGATTAGAGGGGCCCACTGTATATACACTGCACACTGATCAGTCCACTGTGTACACTGCACACTGATCAGTCCACTGTGTACACTGTACACTGATCAGTCCCCTGTACACTGCACACTGATCAGTCCACTGTACACTGCACACTGATCAGTCCACTGTACACTGCACACTGATGAGTCCCCTGTACACTGCACACTGATCAGTCCACTGTATACACTGCACACTGATCAGTCCACTGTACACTGCACACTGATCAGCCCACTGTATACACTGCACACTGATCAGTCCACTGTACACTGCACACTGATCAGTCCACTGTGTACACTGCACACTGATCAGCCCACTGTATACACTGCACACTGATCAGTCCATTGTATCAGAGGTTCTATTATATAGTTTTAGTGTACATACATAATGCTTTTTTCAATATACCTATATATTGGGTACTTATGTGCATAAATTATTGCACACACAACTCAACACTGCCATACATAGAGCTGGACCTCCACGTGTAGCACATTATGTATGTGCTGTGGGATATACATTAACACTGCCATACATAGAGCTGGACCTCCGTGAAGTAACACAAAACTTGCAGGAGTACTAGCCTGTGCTGAAATTCCCCCAAAATAATTTCATAGCAGTGTGCCCTGACTTTCGCTCGACTTGTTTACATGTCTGTAAGGATCTATAATATTTAGATTAATTCTAATAGTAAGCATATTAACTTTGTGCTCATAACATTTGACAGACGTGAGCTTTGTGTACGTACATACACGACTGCAAGAACACATGCTCTTTGATCCCAGTGGTGTTCACTCCCATCCACCCAGGGCCAGGACAAACACGTACATATGTACGTACATATGTACAGATGAATCATACTCTTCACACAGTTATCGGAGAATACTTTAAATAATGACAACAAGCAGACACACAGACAGACACAAGGTTCTAGGATATTATGGCATGTTCTAAAGAAACAACGTTAACCTCAGAATAAACGGTAATGGTTGCAGACTGTATGCCAGCATGTACGCACGTATTTACACAAAATGAAGGGAATCACATGGAACTGCGTTGTGTGTGTTTGTTTGGTGTTCGAGACCTAACATCTCGCAGTGAACTGTCAAAATCACTGTGAGAATGCATGTGCGAGAACTATTGTGATCAGGAAGTAACGAATGAAACAATAATATGTGTTATATTTCTATAGGATAACATCTCTGACTTCTGTTTTCAGAAAAAAGGGTTGGCAATGGGTTGGCCAGGCCCACCCTGCGGCTGCTGCTGCTGGGACTGCCAAGGGTCGTTAGGAACAAGAGGGGGTGGGAGGATTTGTCCACCTGTGTGTGTGTGTGTGTGTGTGTGTGTGTGTGTGTGTGTGTGTGTGTGTGTACATGTATGTTCACATGTGTGAGAGCATGAATACAAAAGCAGACACAAGGGAGTAAGTTGCAAAGATCTCTAAAACTTGTGCACATTCATATATGTGACTACACAGAGGCACGCACATGCGTACACATGCATATACATAGACCTGGCACACACACACACACACACACACACACACACACACACACACACACACACACACACACACACGCACACACATACGCACACACACACACACACACACACACACACACACACACACACACACACACACACACACACACACACACACACATACGCACACACACACACACACACACACACACACACACACACACACACACACACACACACACACACACACACACACACACACACACACACACACACACACCTGGGTTAGCTGTATTCCCTTTCAGCTCATCCAGGGTTGGCTGACGTGGTTTTGTTTGCTGGAAAGGGTTACTAGTTGGAGGAGGTTGAGTGTAGGAAGGAACAAAGAAGGGGTTGGCCTCAGTGGTGGCTGGTTTCTGACTGTTGAGTGTGTTCAGGTCCACCAGAGTAGCTAGGTCCCCAAGGAACTCGTCCTCAATTCTCTGAGGCTGTGAGGAGGAGTGAAAGTACAGTGAACTTGTGTGTACGCAGCAACCAAAGCATGTACGTAAGTATACATATGTGTAAGCATATACATACGTACATGTACCTACGTATCTACAGTGATTTCACCTTAATCTGTCACAATTCGTTTTGAAAAATTTCGGCGGATAATCTAAATCAATGTGCAGCCTTTGTGATCAATTCATGCACAAAATTGATGGTGGATTAAAGGGTTTGGCAGATAAAGTGATCACAGATTAATGAGAAATTACTGCACACACAGGGTAGGCACTCTTCGAGTCATGTGCACATCACATGCATAACATGTGACCAATAGCCTAAAGCTGCGACATACGTATGTACATAACTCACATGCATACATGTACGTACGTACACTCATAATCTTATCAAGAAAACCAAAGCAATGCTACAGACAAATCTTGTTTGATGTACTACTCAACGCTATCATTGCATGTGATTGGGAATAAACAAAACAAAAAAACACATATTCCACCTACAATGTTACATGTGAATGTATGCACATATATACGTACGTACATACGTACATACAGTATGCACATATGTACGTACTTACAGTATGCACATATGTACGTATGTACAGTATGCACATACGTATGTACGTACGTACATATGTACATACATCCACCCCATACACCCACCTTGTTATCCGTAGTGAGGGGTGGTAATGTAGGCCCTAAATCATCCAAATTGAAAGGGTTAGGAGAAGCAAGCGGTTCCAGTCCCAACAGCGGATCATTAGTAGTGGTGCTACTCCACGGGCTGGGGGTGGGATAAGGACGAAAGAATGGATGTGTGTGTGTGTGTGTGTGTGTGTGTGTGTGTGTGTGTGTGTGTGTGTGTGTGTGTGTGTGTGTGTGTGTGTGTGTGTCTTCTGCGCTCTCAAAGGATTGGTTACACAGAGGTTAGAATTTACAGTTCTCACAGCCTTCACAAATCAGCTCCAAACAACAAACTCTTACATGTGAAGTGAATGCACTATACAAAGTGAATATGCGTGTACGTACGTACGTACATAACCACAGTCAAACGTACTCTGAGATGGTGGGTGCGGTGGAGGTGGTGGTGGTACTGCTCCATGGATCGGGCTGTGTTGAAGCGGTTGTCTTGGCAACGCCAGTTTTTGTGCTGGTGGTGGTGCTGGGAGGGGACGGACCCAGTCCCCACGGATCCGATGATGATACAGCCTTCTTTGTTGCGGTGGTGGTCGTGGTGGTGGATCCGCCCCATGGATCCGACCCGAGTAGTGAGTCATAGTCAGGAGGAGGGGGGCGCTCTAGTGCGTGAGAGGAGTGGGGTGAGTCAGGAGGAGGGGGGCGCTCTAGTGCGTGAGAGGAGTGGGGTGAGTCAGGAGGAGGGGGGCGCTCTAGTGCGTGAGAGGAGTGGGGTGAGTCAGGAGGAGGGGGGCGCTCTAGTGCGTGAGAGGAGTGGGGTGAGTCAGGAGGAGGGGGGCGCTCTAGTGCGTGAGAGGAGTGGGGTGAGTCAGGAGGAGGGGGGCGCTCTAGTGCGTGAGAGGAGTGGGGTGAGTCAGGAGGAGGGGGGCGCTCTAGTGCGTGAGAAGAGTGGGGTGAGTCAGGAGGAGGGGGGCGCTCTAGTGCGTGAGAAGAGTGGGGTGAGTCAGGAGGAGGGGGGCGCTCTAGTGCGTGAGAAGAGTGGGGTGAGTCAGGAGGAGGGGGGCGCTCTAGTGCGTGAGAAGAGTGGGGTGAGTCAGGAGGAGGGGGGCACTCTAGTGCGTGAGAAGAGTGGGGTGAGTCAGGAGGAGGGGGGCGCTCTAGTGCGTGAGAAGAGTGGGGTGAGTCAGGAGGAGGGGGGCGCTCTAGTGCGTGAGAAGAGTGGGGTGAGTGACATATGATTTGCAATACAAACCATATACAGTGCATTTGTGTGTGTGTACATACAGTACACACTGTATGTACACACATACGTACAAACATACCTACTGTATGTACACACATACAAACATATGTACTGTATGCACACACATACAAACATACATACTGTATGTACACACATACAAACATACGTATGTACATCATTATCTGCAAGCACGGATACATAGAGGAGGACAAACCATTATCATACAATAATGCCTGCATGTGTGCGTGCACGCACGCGGGTGTAGGGCTGTGCGGCATCAGAAATTATCAGTTTCGGTATGTATCCCCACATTCTATCACGGTATTACTATGATCAAGGTATACTGAGTGCTGAAACTGTAGACAGCATCCAAAGGAAACCAGATTAAGATCATTCACAAATAACAGATGTATGCATGTGTGCATGTGTGTATGTATGCATGTGTGTATGTGTGTATGTGCTGCATGGTACGCTCATTTTGCACCCATAATCATGGCTGTCATAAGTAAAAGTTTCAGCAGATTTTGAGTATGTCGATAGAATTTCATGTCCTTTAAATACCATATTATGTTTACTCCCCCCAGTACTGGTCTAACCCTAGAGAATACCGTGGTATCACACGATATCACGGTACAGGATAAAGTTGGCCGGTATCTGAATTTTGCACAAATAATATTGCTGTATTACTATTTATTCGGTATATTACACAGCACTACGCGGGCACGCACACATGCACACACACACACACACACACACACACACACACACATGCACACACACACACACACACATGCGCGCGCACACACGCACACACACACACACACACGCACACACACACACACACACACACACACACACACACACACACACACAATGCATGTTATACACAACGTGCATCTCTTTTCACACACCAATTACATTATTTTTCATTAACAATGGCTATTATAGCCCCAAAAACTGACTGAATATCATTATTGTTTTGAAATTCTGACCTCTCACATTTTATTTTTTGCTGTATTTTATTTTGGGAAATCTTTGTACTCACTCCATGTGTTTTGCCCTTTCTCCCTTTTTCTTTTCTGGGTGCCACTTATAGTAGCCTCTGACTAAAGGTTCCCCAGATTAAACAAGAATACCTGACACACACACACACACACACACACACACACACACACACACACACACACACACACACACACACCACACACACACCACACACACCTGATCCATTGGCAGTACCGAAGTCCAGTCCTAATAAGTCATCTATGGAACCTGTCTCCTCTTTCTTGGGTTCAGCAGGAGGATCCATTCCCGTCTCTCCCATTTCCTTCTTGCTCAGTTCAAGAACTGCTTTCAGACTCTCCTCCTCTTGAGCTCTAAGTGGAAATAACATAAGTGAGTGTGTTTGCACTTGTGAGTGTGTACATACGTAGCACATTTATGTACGTACATACGTATGTACATATACATACATACGTACGTATGTACACATGTATATATGGAGCAAAGTGGCTACCACCACGTGGCACCTGTGAAGATGCAGAAAAGAATTGTGAGGAAAAGGAGTTGCCACAACCTATGAATAAGAAGAGTGAAATCTAATGGAAGGAGCGGTGTAATGAGTATTTCAGAAGCGTTGAAGACAGGGACAGCAGCGGAGATCCCTTACGCGAATTTTGTAACTGCTGTTCACCCCTTTGTTTCACCAGTTTTGTAATGATGACACCGTTTCCTTCTAGCCTTGCCAGGGCCCTGTAGTGCTCTTTGGCTCATACCAAGCCTTGCACTACACTGTGGGGTTAACCCTGTGTCCGAGGCTTTTCTTTTGTAGCACATTGTATTCCTCGATTTGAATAATAATGTGTCTTCCCCCCTATGTACTCATATACGTATGTACATACCCTAAGCCCTAACCTTATATTCATGTACATACATACATACATATGTATATACATACGTACATACATGTACGTACGTATAAGTACATGAATGTACATATGTACATACATACGTACCTTAATTTTTCCTCCTTATCAGCTTCTTCTTTGGATATTCTCAGAGCAAGTTGAAGCTGCAGCTCTTCGTCGTTGGGCGAACCAGGTCGAGCCTGATTGATGCGCTGTGTACCGCTACAGGAGACAAGGTGGGAGACATGAGATCCCCACACCATCCCACAGCACATAGCACACATATGTACATACATACCACAGCACATAGCACACATATGCATATACATACCACAGCACATAGCATACATACATACGACAGCACATAGCACACATATGTACATACGTACATACCACAGCACATACGTACGTACTTAGCACACATACGTATGGACATACGTAAATACATACAGACACAGTCTTAACACTTTCATAAGGCCTTTGATAATCCAGAACCCTTGTTATCCAACCAGTAGAAATGTGTACCCAATGTGCACAGTGCATTGTAAGAAGATTTGTTAATCTAGCATCTCTTAGTGCAACAACTGTGGCCGAAGTAAAGAGTCACGACTGTTTTGACTACTACCGTAATATCGAAATACATATGCGCATATGTACGTACATACGTACATACGTAATGTCGAGGACTAGCATACACAGTCGCTTACTCACACCATCCTATGTATACACATACATACGTACGTATATTGCACCACTTTGCAGGAAACACACGCACGCACACATGCACACACACACACACACACACATACACACACACACACACACACACACATACACACACACACACACACACACACACACACACACACACACACACACACACACACACAAACACACACACACACACACAAACACACACACACACACACACACACACACACACACACACACACAGACTTACCCTGGGCTGGTGGGACTGGTACTGGTTTGTTCACTTCCAAATTTCCCGTCAGTGGTTCTGAAGGAGAAAGCAACTTCCTTATTAGTAAGAGTCTTGCCATGTAAATACGTACATACATATGTACCAACATACATATGTACGCATGTACACACAAAAATACACACTAGTATGTACACTTACACACACACACACACACGTACACACACACACACATACACACGCACACACACACACACGTACACACACACGCACACACACACACACGTACACACACACACACACACACACACACACACACACACACACACACACACACACAAAGTTAGAGGCCTCAACACACTGGTACTCACTCCTTTGTCTTCCCAAAGTCACTGCTGACCCCGGTAGCTGAGTTTAGCAGTCGCTGTCTTGACTGCTTTGCTCTGTCTCTCTCTTCCTTTAGTCTGTCTGTGTCCTTGAGTAGAGCAACAAGACTCTTCGCCTTCTCTCTCACTGGAGTAAGGAACAAGTACGTATATACGTACATATGCACACATAAAACAACTGTACACAAGTACTACTGGAGACCGCTGCAGCCTGTCCATTGCTTACAATGCTTATATGCATGAAGTATGCAATATCAAGTGTTTGTACAACTACGTAAACTTCTCAAATCTGAC
Organism: Halisarca cf. caerulea; assembly: GCA_963170055.1. NCBI lineage: Eukaryota > Metazoa > Porifera > Demospongiae > Chondrillida > Halisarcidae > Halisarca > Halisarca cf. caerulea. The sequence continues at coordinate 1,052,418 of CAUJGJ010000082.1, forward strand.
ACTCAATGGGGCTTAAGAAATGTCAAATTAGGAGGTTATTGGATTATGGAGTAAGTCTTAGCATACATACATACATACGTACGTACGTATGTACTTCAGTGAAACCATAAGACAGTAAGATGGTGAAGGTTCCACTGCATACATACAGACATACGTATGTACGTACATACTTCAGTACAGTGACTGTATGTATGTATGTACATACTTCAGTACAGTGACTGTATGTATGTACGTACATACTTCAGTACAGTGACTGTATGTATGTACGTACATACTTCAGTACAGTGACTGTATGTATGTACGTACCTCATAAGACAGTAAGATGGTGAAGGCTCCACTGCAAATTCAGAAATTAGCAGCAGATCTAACACACTCACCGTTCACCCCCTGGTCCTTCCCGTCCTTGTCCAGGTACTGAAAGTCTTTTAACGTTTGTATTGAGAATATGTTGTCCTGGCACTGCCTGACCACTCGCTCTGATCCATTCTTTGCCAAATATTCCAACAGAACAAGAGATTTGTAGACATGCCTCCAGTTCTTCCCGTGGTCGTTTAGCCTCTTCCAAAGCATACTCATAATCTCTGCATATGCTTGGCTGTGTGTGTGTGTGTGTGTGCATGTGTGTGTGTGTGTGTGTGTGTGTGTGTGTGTGTGTGTGTGTGTGTGTGTGTGTGTGTGTGTGTGTGCACATGTGTGTGTGCGGGGGATGAAGGATGACAAACAATCAAAATTACATGCATACGTACGTACGTACGTGTATAAGGACATAATAACCAACTTGTGTATGTACGTACGTACATGTCTCACAATACTGTGCACAGGTCAGAATTCATTGCATACCATCAAACTCAGTACTTTAGGTACAGTGAACCTGTATAAGGTGGACCCTTGGGACCACTAAAAGTGTCCTGATTACAGAGGTGTCCTGATTTCCAGGGTTGCCCCAACATGTCATTCATGTGTGTATAAGAATTCAGGACCATAACCTAATGTCCAGTTTATACAGGTGTCCAGATTTTCAAGTGTCCTGAATAGCAGGTTCCACGGTATAGCATATTGCATCATACACACGCACGCACGCACGCACGCACACACACACACACACACACAAGGTGAATATACGTATGCAATGGAATGAAGCTCTCTAAACTGACACTATGTAATATGTAATGTCAAATTAGGAGGTTGTCGGACTAGGAGGTTGTCGGATTAGGAGGTTGTCGGATTAGGAGATTGTCGGATTAGGAGGTTGTTGCTTCTCAAACAAAATCACTGCGATTTTGTGGAAGATGAGAAGCCCTACACCTCAAGTACGCACTGTTTCTTCCCTGTGAGCAACGTGTACCCCTCACTGCTACAACCTACGTACCTACATATGTGTAATGTGAGCGCCTGGCAGCGCACAATTACTATTACGTGTGTACATGCGTACGTATGTATATATGTACGTACGTACGCATGTGTGTACTGTATGTATGTAATAGTGATTGTGTTTTTGTACGCAGGACAATTTCCTTGTTCAGTGATTTGCAGTGAGTCCTGATTGGTACACAAGATGGCGAGATATTTCTTTATGTGACACACTTGATTTGCTGCGTCTTTCCTTTTCACTCAAAATAATATACATATGTATATATATATATATATATATATATATATATATATATATATATATATATATATATATATACATATATATACATAAGTATACGTACATATAAATGTAGAAATTGAAATTGAAAATAGTCAGTTTGATAAGCTATGAATACATACGATGCTTTTCAACAATTGTGGAAAGATGTTAAAATACAATATAGCCAACTCCACTCCTCTTCTACGTAGTTTGAAATTGTTGACATGGTAGCAATCAGCCTGACATACGTATGTATGTAAACCATGCCCTATGCCTATGTATGTATGTACATAAGTACATTTGTACGTACATAATATGCAACCTCAATAGTACATACATACATACGTACGTATGTACTGTATGTGTGTGTATATACACATGTACGTACGTACATACATAAGTTCATAAGGTCCACTCCTACACATGTGTACATACTACTGCGAACATGATGACATTCATAGCATGCTTCTAAACAATATACACAAGTTGTATTTGTTCGAATAGAAGCCCGGCCTCTATTTCCTTCCGGAAGGTTTTGACCTGGCTACTATTTGAACAAATATGGTATGTGCGTACACACAAGTAAGCACATACGTACATATGCACACCCACCCACCTACGTACGTACGTACACACACACACACACACACACACACACACACACACACCACTTACACACTGTACGTCATCTCTGCTAGCTCTGCCATAACAGTGCTTGGAGGTCCCCAGGGATCATTGCTAGTTGCCTCACGAACTTTGACCTCCGCCTCAGTGAAGTTGTAAACAACATTTTTCCTATTTGAGAAACAAACAAGACAAATCAAGTAATATACATACTAATACGTACATACTAATACGTACATATGTATGTACGTATCCCAGCTACTTATCAAACATTGGACACATACGTACATACTACAGTGAGACCTCACTTACCCGCACCTCAGATACCTAGTTCCCTCATCTTCTGCAGTAGTTTTATTGGAACAAATCTGCAATGATCCTACTGTACACTATATGACTGCTCCCTTAATTGTCCACATGCATTCCATCCAGAATGGATGTGTGTGGATAAGTGAGGTCTGACTACACATACGTATGGTACCTATGTATGTACGTATGTATGTGGTTACACATACGCATGTTCGTACACATATGCATATGCACATACGTACATACATACATACATACGTATATGTATATGTACACACATGCGTATACACATACGTACATAGATACATACGTACATACGTATGTACACACATGCGTATGCACATACATACGTACATATGCATGTACACACATGCGTATGTACAGTAAAACCTGTCTATAACAACCATTCAAGGGACCAAGTAATTATGGTCTCTGTAGAGAGGTGGTCCTTGTACGGAGGTACTTTAGTACAGCTAAAGTGGACAATGAGCCAGCCTAATGTGGTCTCTATAGACAGGTGGTCTTTATATGCGAGTGGTCTTTAAGACAGGATTTACTGTACACACACATATGTATGTATGTTTACATGTATGTACACAGAAAACACTCAAGCCTACGTAGATGAAAGGCTGTGGTTTCATGTCTCAGTTTGTCTGTGTGTGTTTCACAACAAATGGAGACAACCTGATAACCACGATCCATGTAGTGGTCATGTACATGGGAGAGATAAGTTTGATGACATCATCATTTCCTGTTACAGGTGTACGTAGGTGAACTACTTTCTTCCTGTTACAAGTTCACTTCCTATTACTAGCATGCCACATATGTACTATATGCACACACATGTACAGTATGTACACATGTTGTACTTCCTTACTACCTGTTAAAAAAAGAGATAACAATTACTTCCTGTTACAAATGGGAGATGATTACTTCTTAAAAACAAATTTGCCTACGTACTAATGTGATACCTACGTAGGTAGGATGTACGTACAAACTGGCAAACACACACACACACACACACACACACACACACACACACACACACACACACACACGTACGAATATACATACGTACATACACATAAATGCACACCAATCTCTGCAAAGTGATGGATTAAAGCCGTGTGTGTGTGTGTGTGTGTGTGTGTGTGTGTGTGTGTGTGTGTGTGTGTGTGTGTGTGTGTGTGTGTGTGTGTGTGTGTGTGTGTCTGTGCACGTGCACATGCATGCGTGCAGGTGTGTACAAAAGCATTCCATATAAGCACCAGAGTGTGTTGCAAATCAACGTGTTATGACTCTACCTCCTCCCACAACACACAATGTTGTGATTTCACTTCCTCAACAAAAATGGGTCACTGTGGTCACCTTTCCTGTCACACGTACAGAGGAGAATGTCATTGGAAAGACAGTCACAAGGAAAGGGATTCACGCATGCGTACCCATCCATACAAGTTTCCTCAGTGACAATGTACGTATGTACCTACTTCTAAGAAATCTGCCGTAATGTCGCAGGAGCCAAGTACATATTAGCATTACTACATTTGTGTGAGGAGACACACAAATGTATATGCACATACGTACATGTATACGTACATACATACGTACATACATATGAACTTACATATAGACATACGTATGTACATACATACGTACATACATACACATAGACATACGTACATACATACGTACAGTACTTACGTATATATAAATATGACAACTGTACTTGTAGGTATGCACAGTAGGCACGAATGCATGCACATATGTATGCATGTACGTACGTGCACATGAACCACCATTCCATACGGTACACTCATACACACGCATACATGTACTAACATACGTATGCACGCATGTACGCAAGTACACACATGCACAAACCTGATACACACACACACACACACACACACACACACACACACACACACAGACTCCCAGCATACACTCCCAATACTCAAATTAGTTTACAGACGAATACAACAAACACAAAAGAGATTTTCAAGGTATTCACTCTTCCAAGGACTCAAAGCCTATACATTATTACAGCTTCCTACAATTGCATTATGCAAATCAATTCCCATTGACCATGAGCACCTACACACACACTTACAGTATGCATATACATACATGCATACATCAATGGGGTTCAGTGGTAACACGTACAATGTGGACAGCAATCAAACGTGCAAGCAATCAATGCACTAACAGTTTGAATTCCAAAGAGGTGAGTGGACAATGCGATATTGAAATTCCCAACAGCAATAAACACAATGTTGGCTCTGCATACCTACGTATGTATGTGTATGTACGTACTTACATATGTACATATATGTATGTATGCATATACGTGTATCTACGTACGTACGTGGGTACATTCAAGTACAGTATACAGATGTTTGATCTGGGCTGACTTCCCACCACATGCTCGTGTGTGTGTGAGTGTGTGTGTGTGTGTGTGTGTGTGTGTGTGTGTGTGTGTGTGTGTGTGTGTGTGTGTGTGCAGTGTGCATGTGTGTGTGTGTGTGTGTGTCTCTATGTCTGTGTGTGTGTGTGTGTGATTGATTCATTGTGTGTGTGTGTGTGTGTGTGTGTGTGTGTGTGTGTGTGTGTGTGTGTGTGTGTGTGTGTGTGTGCGCGTGTTATGTATGCACGTACTTATGCACATACGTACGTACATGTGCACCATATCTGTACAGAAGCACAAGGCTGATGTACATTCGCAGGCAAACCACCTGTGTACGCACAGCACACATACGCATTATCCTTAGTACAAACTTAGGTACGTATTACCATGGAGACTCTATTAGTACTACAGACGCAGTACAGAGGGTCTGTGGTACTACACACATTATGGTGTCTACGTGTGGACTGCATGAGGACGTCTACACACAGATACCATAGTGTGTGTAGTACCACAGACCCTCTGTACATGTGTCTGTAGTACTAATACTGTACTGTGGTACAGTGAAGCCTCTCTAATCTGCCACAATTGAGAATGGCAGTTTTATGGTGGGTTAGCAGGGTTGGCGGATTAACAAGGTGTGCACTTAGTACACGCATCTTAATTCGTTTTTCGGAACCTGGGGTGAATTTAGCGAGGTTGGTGGATTATGGGGGGGGGGGGGGGGAATTAGAGAGGTTCAACAGTACTACACACACTATGGTGTCTGTGTGTGGAGTGCCTCATACAGTGCAAGTCACTGCACTATGGTGTCTGTGTGTGGACTGCGTCATACAGTGCAAGCCACTGCTCTAAGGCAACAGTCCTTCTCACCACCACTAATTTTACTATCATATTCACTACTAACTACTATTTTGATTCTAGTCTATACAAGTGAGAGACATGAAAGAAATGATGCGTTCTAAAGACAAATGATGTCGGAGTGTAGGTGAAATGATGTTGAACAATCCAAGTGACAATTTCTCTCCAGTTTCATCACGTACAGGTGAAACATAGCCAAAAGTATATACACACACAAGCCATGTTATTGAACAGAGCAGTCAATGTGAACGGAATGGTGATTCACATTATATACATGCGCACACACACACAAACACACACACACACACACACACACACACACACACACACACACACACAACAACAACAACAACAGCAAACACATACTCACACAACAAATACACACACACATACAAGCAGAGCAATAGGCTTGGAAAGTGGCCAAAGTATTGCTGAAATGAAATACAATCGTCCTCTAAGTAATTAAGTTCAAAATGTATTTAATTACTTCGTGATAAATTGGTAAATTAGGATACTAATGGATGGAAATTTCAATCTGACACTCTTACATCCACTCACAGGTTTCTTCTGATGGTCGTCATGACTTCTTCAAGCAGTCTTTTACCTCTTCGGGGTCAGGATAACAATAAACTGTCTTCCGTGAATTTCAACCAAAGAACTACACTCTAACTGAAAACCAATTCACAAGTGTATTAAGTATTTTAATGAACTATCCTACTCTTCCCTCTGCAAACAGGCCTTTATAAACAGACGATATTGTGGTGGACTAAAACACAGGGGAGGTTTTCTAGGCGGCCATCTTGGTATTGCGCATACGTGACCAAAACTAGACAATAACGGAAATTGCATCACGTGAGCCAAAGCTAAGGTCTTCTGTCTATAAATTATTTATAGACATCTCTACAGTATCTATCAGGTATAAATTATGGGACTTTACCTAACGTCTCGAGCTGGGATTGCGTCACTATACCATGGCAGGCAAGGCGTTCACGTTTCGTCTTCCAAGCATAATTAAGAGGAAAACCAAACAGAGCCAGGATGAAAATCTAGAGGAGTATGTGTTTGTGATTTTGCGTGTATAGGAAGGCATTCTCTTACCTTGCAGTTGTTCGTAGCCATTGCGTGTGCCCTATTTCATGCGCTGTGTGTAGTTCTTCTACGGGTTCTCTCGACAATGGTGATTTTACCAACGACTCGACAGCCGATAGCATTCTCGTGCTTAGTTTTACATACCGGTGTGTGCCTCATCCCTTGACCCCCGTGTAGCTACGTACATGGCCTTGTCACTGATCCAGCATGACTCAGCTCTACAAAATGGCTGACCTTCAGTAGTGATCACAACGTACTGTACTCATTGCAGCCCCTTGGCCCCTATCCCTGTGTGTCCAGTGGGTGCCGTACTTGTGGTAGTGATTTGGGTATGTTTGCCTCCTCTACACTTACATTGTGGAGAGATGATGGAAGCACTCATGTTATCCCAACTAGGGGCAATTTGGAACAGGGTCTGTGATGCTGCTTTGGTTAAGCTGTCTATTCATACTTGTTACTGCTCATCTCACAATTCATGGTGACAAAAATGACGAGAACTAATGTGTGTAGCTTGTGTGGTTGACAGTGCTTTTCACCCACTGCTCCAAATTCCTCTGTCATTCCAAAGTATTATACCATTTACCCTAGTCTGGCGTAACTCAGACCCAATCTCGCTCAGCCATTTTCGGGGACTGACGTCACCTTACTCGCCTTCCTGGTGACGTC
>CAUJGJ010000082.1:1065000-1067500 GCA_963170055.1 Halisarca cf. caerulea
GTCAACTTTCAGGAATAAATCAATTGACTACAGAGTATCAATGTGTCAGTGTACAAAAATCAACACACAAATGGGAATGGGAATGGGAACAAACACACTCAAAACAATTCACATGATTCTACAGAGGGGTCAGCACCTTCACCACAAAGTACAAAAAGTTCCTGTTTGTTCTCAAATGTACAAACCACAACAGCTGGGGAGTCTCTACTCTTTCTAATATCAGACACTTTAGTCCATGTCTCTTTATAACAATCATACAAATCAACAGATGAATGGAGTTTGCCGTCATCATCCCAGCCACCCACAGTAACAAGGCAGTTGTTTACAGCAACTAAACCACTCCTCTTGAGTGGGGTTTTAGAGAGGGACTCCCAAAAGAATTCAGGAGATACACTTGATTTAGGATCTTTTGGAATCAGTGATTCCTTTACAGCACTCAGTTTGGCTGTGTAAACTGTATTATCAGTACCAAAACCACATCCAATGAAGAGTTCATTGTCTGTTACTGTGCACTGCATGAGGTAAGACTTTACAGGTAAATCACAAATCTCCCACCAAGTGGAGGATGGCTGGGAACTGTCCAACACTTCTACTGATGCCAAGTCACCATTCCTACCCTCACCACCAGCAACAACAATCATGTCCTCAAAAGAAGTTGATGTAGCACACACCCTCCCTATGCTTAGTGGTGGGAGTGTATTGGACCATTTCATATTATCATCCAAAGAGAAGACTACTTTTGAATACTCTTCTACTTTCCCGTCCTTTCTCCATTTACCACCTAAAGTGTGTACCTGGTTGGCTGTGGTTGCTAAGGTGTAGCCCCACATTACACAAGAATCATGAAATGGTACTTTAGACCATTTTCGACTGACAACATTGAACACATACAGAAACTGATCATAGGACCCCCGCCACCCCCTCCTATCACCAACAAATATCTTGTCATTCAAATAAACTGCTTTTGGGTGCTCCACCCACTCCAATACATCTGGTTGTTCTCTCCAGTAGAGGTGGGTCAGCTTCAACTTCTCTTCTTCAAACAGCTATTCATTGACAGATAAACACATCAAATCAAATATATACAAATTAGATAAACCCAACAACAACATAATACATACCGCAGAGCGGGAAATTTTCACAAAGTAATATTTTTGCTATGTTTGCGAATTGTACAGTTTCGTGAAACTTTCACTATGGAAATTTATAATTTGCAAACATTTTGCAAAAAGACAGCTCTCGAATGCTGACATTTAACAACAATGGCAACTAATTAATCTAAGCTAATTCATCACTCTTTTGCCGACCATAAAATACAAAGGAATCAACATGTCTAAATCTATCCACTTCCCGGAGGAAACTGAACTAAAAGGTGTATACTCAGCAATATATGTAGCTGGATTTGAATAGAACAGGATAAATGTCATTGACAAACAAAAAGCCTTTTTGAGGCACAGGTTATGATATACATACGTATGTTCATGACCTTCATATTGGAAATGTTCACACAAGACCCATACGGGAAGTTTACGCATACAGATGAGACTTTTGCAGATATCTGAAAATCCAGGAAACTGCAAAAATTTAGTCGAGTGAAAATTAAAGCATATACTATATTTTAGTATATGGTATGACAACTCCTACATGCTCCTCTATCACAAGTTTGTCAAAAATAGCTAATTTTCAGCATTGGTTTCTTCATTTGACAAATGGATACCAGTAACTGTTAACATATGCGTCAAAAATAGCTAATTTTCAGCATTGGTTTCTTCATTTGACAAATGGATACCAGTAACTGTTAACATATGCGTTACCAGCTATATTATATAGACTAAGCCCCTGCCCATCCATGTTTGGAAGAAAACATAGAGTATTTGAGCAACATCTTAGCAACAAACCACTTTGAAACAGTAAATGTCGAAGAAGGAATGCAGAGCTAGGACGGCCAGAGAAGGAAAGGGAGGATTTCTACAAGAGCTGGCTAAATTTATGACAGGTCAAAAGCAGTAACAACTCTCAAAAAATATCACTGCTAGCATAGTCTTGCATAGCCAGACAAACATCTCTGATCTTTCTGTGCCAAGGAGAGGCAACATTTTACAGGTTCAAGGAGTTGAGGGTCTGCATGGCTATGTGAGACTATGCTAGCATGTCTGACTACATTTCACATGTCATATCCCTCATACAGACCACTTGCACCCTACACACAACACACACACTAGCTTTAAGCAACAAACCTTGTATTTCCTCAAATATGACTTCATTCCATCACTATCCACGAACTCAGCTAAGTTGAAGCAGTCCCAACTGAAAGGTTTACCGTTTAGAGAACTAAATCCCTTAATAAGACGGTAGGGATCGGCACCGTACGACATAAGCTCCTTCACTATTGGAAGGTTGTCCTCCTGAACGGCACGATGAAGTGGAGTTGCCTTGTACGGACATAACGGAGATCGAAAGTGTACCTCAGCCCCGCCCTCCACTAGGATGGACACGCCCT
>CAUJGJ010000082.1:1090000-1105000 GCA_963170055.1 Halisarca cf. caerulea
ACAAAAATGCCTATCCCAAATGTGAACAAGCAATTTTGAGGTGGATTATCAGGGCCTCATTCATAGCCATCAGGTTTCATCTAGAGGGTAATCCCAATGTGGTGTCCCAATACAACCGTGTGGTGTGTCTTGACCGAGTGAATGAAAACATTGCAATAATGTGTTCTCACAAATAGACACCTGCAGTCTCTACAGTCATTTGAAACTCACATAACTCACTGCGAGATTAAGTCATCTGCAGACAATGCTATTCCCCCACCCCTTCCCCGTCCACTAACGTACACATAAAGAAATTTCCCCCAAGAAATACCCTACATACTGCCAACATCAGCAACTAGTCTATACAACACACACACACGCGCGTGCACACACACTGGGGAAAACCAGAGCTCAGATACAATAGTACACTCAGTATAGTAATATTAACAATAAGAATAATATTTGATAGTACACTTAGTATAGTAATATTAACAATAATAATAATAATAATATTTGATGCAACAATCCAACCATACATGTTGGTATGAAACTAATATGGCTTCATGATGTCATCTGGCGAGAATATAAAAGTCTGCATGTACCCCAATGTTGCCACTACATTATAATACATATGTACATTGTTGGTTGGTAAACAGAAAAGAGTACCTTACATTGGATAACTACAGTACAGTGTCCACAGAGAAAAGAAGACATAGATAAAGAGCTACGTGAAGTATTTGTGAAGTATTTTGACTATGAAGAGCCCTATCAGAGCCTGGTACCTGCAGCTTGTCTGCTGTCTATATTTGGCAGCAATCAGCACAGCGCTAGAACCAACCTGCTCAGCCGAAGTGGGGAAAATGACTGGCTGGGGACCACAGATTGTGATGAGGGATTGTGCTGTCTTTGTTGGTGAGGATGAACACTGGGTATTCTCTGTGCAAGACGACGAGTTGATAATTGTTGAACCTTTACATGGTGGACCAACGCAGAAAAGACTTGGAAGCATCACACTGGATGGGGCCAACTTCACGGAAGGAGTGTACTATCGTGACTGTGGTAAATTGAATACTGAAGTTGTCTTTCTGAGACCAGTTCAAGTAGAGCTATGCTTGAGTGTTACAACTTCCACCGCTAAGTGCAGAGTACCCACTAAGACAAACAGCACAGTGGACTACAAGTTGAAACTGACTTACAACCTTTCTGGAGATAACCGCACATATACAAAGTACGGTGTGAATGCTGTATCACAGGACGGTCTACCAAGAAAGGCAACTGAGGTGACATGCCAAGTAAAGTCTGTTACTATAAACAATATGCAGCAGTACAGTGTATTACTACATCACACACAGACATACAGGACCATCAGTACATCACAGACTTACAACGCATGTCCGATTACAGTAAACGGGTCATCGGAGACAAAATACTCTCAGCCATCATCCACAACACCGGGGATACATTCCACCAAACATGTTTCGCAGCAGGCTATACTTCAGCACATTACAACCGAAGCCACCTTGGGGGCAGTGGTGGTGTTTCTCGGGGCAGTTCTAGTGCTGATGGTGGTGGTTGTTGTGGTTGAAAGAAGAAGCAAACGGCATTGCGCCCTCCACCACCCATCCCAAGAAACATCCAACCATGAACCCACACCCAAACTGAACACTGTGTGTGAGGTGTGAACCAGTGACACTCGAGAGTATTGAAGGACAGCTTGACACAGCTAGCTGAACATTGCACAGGCCCCATTTCACAAATGCTGCTGTTTTAACACTATGTATATGCAGCATGTATGTATCTAACAGCACTTTGTACGTATGTGCAGTATGTATTTAACAGCACCGTGTGTGTGCAGTATGTATTTAACAGCACCGTGTGTGTGCAGTATGTATTTAACAGCACTGTGTATGTGCAGTATGTATTTAACAGCACTGTGTATGTGCAGTATGTATTTAACAGCACTGTGTATGTGCAGTATGTATTTAACAGCACTGTGTATGTGCAGTATGTATTTAACAGCACTGTGTGTGTGCAGTATGTATTTAACAGCACTGTGTGTGTGCAGTATGTATTAAACAGCACTGTGTATGTGCAGTATGTATCTAACAGCACTGTGTATGTGCAGTATGTATCTAACAGCACTGTGTATGTGCCGCATGTGTACAGTATATTTAAGAAACCTGTGGATGTATATGTGTGAAAATAGTAAAACTGTTGTGAATCTTGGATTATTGCGATTTTAGTGTTTTTACATTCGCAGATGGTCAGGTTGAATTGTCTTCTAAAATGTGAAGACAGGTGAAAACTGCAAGTTCTTGTCAAATTACGTATGTTCTACATTTACGTCGCTCATCTTCACCGACTACTTCACTGTCACTTGTGCCCTTCCTCGAAACAAGCAATAACAAAGCGGTCATGGTCATTTTCGGATTCCAGTACATAGCCAAGAATAGTCCTGACTGTAGGAATCCAGATATCCTTGAACTACTGAAAGAAGCTTCAATTTGAATTTGTCTGCTATTTTTTAAATAAAGGTAGTTTGGTAAGGTTTTGTCGAATCTTCCAAAGTGTGTGTGTGTGTGTGTGTGTGTGTGTGTGTGTGTGTGTGTGTGTGTGTGTGTGTATGTGCGCATGCGAAGAAAGCCATGCATGTATCCTGCCTTGGAGTGTACTTAGTGCCACCTGTTCTCTAGTTCACGTTACAAACAAGCAAAGCCAGCTCAATTCTGCAGGGTTGAATTAAACCTTCAAAATGTCCCTGGAACAGGTCTCTCATGGGTTGGATTTAGTGTGATTTGAAACCCAGTCCTGGAAAGTGTTTTGTTTTCTGTCAATTAAGTAGTACTTTATGGCTGCTGTAGCATACCAAGACAGGATATAGCAGTAATACTTGTTGCACTTCTTCACAGCTGTAGTTCTTCACAGTTGTACTTGTGCACAGCTGTAGGACATCATTGAATGTTTCTATAGCCATACTTGGACTTTCAGAAACCCATAATAGGTGAAACAGTGATTGATTAGTGAGAAGGCTTGTTTTGAGAACTGCTACGGACACGTTCAACAATAGTCCTACAACTGAAGAGAAGAATCTGCACACGTCGACAGGAGAAGGTCTGTATGTACTGTACTTGTTCTAAGTAGTGCACTTCTCCATTTTGATGACGCCCCCTTGATTACACTTCAATTCTCAACGTGTCGCCATTTTAAATCAATCAAAAATCCATTCTAATTACTAAGCGCCCTTCTAACGCTGGCACCCGTTCGAAGTATTTGTATTTACATAAATCCTCTCCAGAGAAGTGAACCACGTTCTTCTCCAGTATTTTATTTTTGGGTGTGCACTAATTGGAACAAGTACAGTATGTACAGTATGTACAGTGGAACCCCTGTAATCTGAGACCTCAGCCATCCAAAATTTAATCAGAAATTGTCCCCTTTTGACTATATATATGTATGTACATACGTACATACATTGGCTGGAATAGCCATCACTAAAACACACATTTTGATCTAAGCTGTCAAAGCAGTTTGCACACACACACACACACACACACACACACACACACACACACACACACACACACACACACACACACACACATGCACGCACACACACGCACACACACAAACACACACACGCCCACGCACACAAACACACACAAACACACACCTCTTTCTTTCTTATGTCACTTCTCCATTGTACAATGTCATCATCTAGTCTCTTAAAATCAAATTCTCGCTTGAGCCTTGCATTAGTAGCTTGAGCCTTCGCCATTTCACTCACAGCATTGAAGGCCACAGAACGATTGAGGGAGAGCTGAGCTGTGGGGTGAGAGTGGAGGGTGAGGGTGAGAGTGAGAGTGAGGAGGGGAATGGTGAAGGAGGGAGAGCTGAGCTGTGGGGTGAAAGTGGAGGGTGAGGGTGACAGTGAGACTGAGGAGGGAAACGGTGAAGGAGGGAGAGCTGAGCTGTGAGGGCGAGAGTGAAAGGTGAGAGGGAGGGTGAAGGAGAGTGGGATGAGCTGTGTGGATGAGATTGGTTACTCCATACATAGATAATATGTTCCATGCACGTACACACACACACACACACACACACACACACACACACACACACACACACACACACACACACACACACACAAACACACACACACACACACACCTTTGGCCTTGCGCAAACGTCTGTCCAGTGGATCCTCTTCACTTTCTGAAGGCTCGGGAGTTGGTGACTTGACAGGAGGAAGAGATGGAGTAGATATGGGAGTTGGTTCCTCGGGAGGCTACAGGGAAGTAGGGAGTGTGTGTGTGTGTGTGTGTGTGTGTGTGTGTGTGTGTGTGTGTGTGTGTGTGTGTGTGTGTATGTGTATGTGTGTGTGTGCGTGTGCATGTATGCGCGTGTGTGTGTGCATGAATGTATGTATATATAATATGGTGTGCATTCAGTGCTGAATGTTGTGTTAGATGGAAGGGTTCACAGTATACAGTATATACGTACATTCATGTGCACACACATACATACGTACGTATGTACATACATACGTACATACACACATAGTATATACGTATGTACGTACATTCATAAATTACGTACATGTGCACATACATACATACATATATACATACATACATATGTATGTACATACACAAATGTGTACATTCATAAAACATGTACACACATACACATACATACATACATACATATATAGTATGTGTGAACACCATAAGTTAAATGTGCACACACACACACATACATAATATGTACGTACATTCATATACATATGTATGTATGTAAGTATATATGTACGGTACATACATACTTACATACATAGTACGTACATATGTACATACGTACATACATTGTACATACGTACGTACATACATAAATTACATGTGCACACACATACGTAGGTATGTACGTATGTACGTAAGTACAAACCTCATCCCAAACTAGTTCTGGCAAGTCTTGATCAGTTTTCTCTTGCATTTCCTCTTCAACCTCCTCGCCTCTGTTCCAAGCCACCTTCTCCCCCACCTCTGTAGTCTTCTCCCCCAGCTTACCCCCGGCCAGCGCACCCACTAGCATCAGTGCTGCAGCTCCGTAGAGGCCTACTGCACTGTTCAGTGTGTTCTCAGGTCTTGTGTCCTTCTTAAACAGTCCAAGAGCTCTCTGCAATACACCTGAAGGATTACCATTACAACACAACTCTGAGAGAAAGTATTGCACGTATATTTGTGTGTTATGGTGGGGGGGGGAGTTGGGTGGATCAAAGAGTACCACGGGATTACATCCACGATGTAGCTAGGGCTGAGGCTAATATGCTGGCATAGTTTCCAGAATAATAGTTTTCTGAACTAACAGAGCATAATTCCAGAATAAACGGATAGAATACAGAAATTACTGAGATGATCCCTGGACTAACTCCAGCACAGTGGTACCATTATACAGTTTTCCCGTTGAGTTTGAAAACACCAGCATGTAATATACTGGTGTTTTGCAACTTCATGATCAGTTTTCACAATTTAACTGGAAGTTGTGTTGCAATAGAATATGATTCAGTGAGAATACATCAGGAATAATTGGAGTAATTAACAGCATAATAGGATGAAATCTTGAGCACAATGGATTAGCATATTAGGTAAAAACATTGAGCGTAATAGCCTCAGCCCCAGATGTAGCCCAGGTCAAAGGTCTTATCAATCAGCCCAGCCAAAACCTTTTCATGCCTCATTAATTAGTAGTTGTCAATTGTCACATTTTGACACCTAAAGGTCGTTCCCTGCCTAGCACTTCATGGCTGCTGTAGCACACCAAGGCAGGATACAGTGGAAACTCTCTATAACCGACACTTTGGGAACTGAAAAACAGTTCGTTATACAGAGGTTTCCACTATTCAGAGGTTATTTTATATGCACAGCAATCTATCTTGACCCACAAAAGCAGTCTGCTATAGAGAGGTTTTCATTATTAGGGGAGTTTGTTATAAGAGGTTCCTCTGTACTGCGTACATGCAGCATGATCCTTACATGCATACATGTGTGCATGCATGCACACATGTATGCATGTTTGTGCATGCATACACACATGTACGTATGCATGTTTGTGCATGCATACACACATGTACGTATGCATGTTTGTGTATGCATACACACATGTATGCATGTTTGTGCATGCATATGTACATGCATGAATACACACATGTACGTATGCATGTTTGTATATGCATACACACATGTATGCAGGTAAGCAGTCATGTACATACACACACATATCCCAACATCTGACCATTCTTATTCAAATTTGTACATTCAAGGGAACTTGAAAACATTCCACATTGGGTGGGAGGGAAGGAGGGAAGGAGGGTAATTGTTTACCAGAGATACCAGTGACTTGTTCACAATGGAATGTGCTGAACAGCTGCATGCTTCTGTTATGGGAGCCGGCAGGATGATGAAATGGCATTGTAGAATCTGTACGAACCACTTTTGACTAGCTCAGTCTAGTAATCACTTACATACGCAGCACACTTGCAATCAAGTCATTCATGACACTGCAGGATGGATTGTGGCCTGTGACACTGCAGGATGGACTGTGGCCTACGACACTGCAGGATGGATTGTGGCCTATGACACTGCAGGATGGATTGTGGCCTGTAACACTGCAGGATGGACTGTGGCCTACGACACTGCAGGATGGACTGTGGCCTACGACACTGCAGGATGGATTGTGGCCTACGACACTGCAGGATGGATTGTGGCCTACGACACTGCAGGATGGATTGTGGCCTACGACACTGCAGGATGGACTGTGGCCTACGACACTGCAGGATGGATTGTGGCCTACGACACTGCAGGATGGATTGTGGCCTACGACACTGCAGGATGGACTGTGGCCTACGACACTGTGGGATGGATTGTGGCCTACGACACTGCAGGATGGACTGTGGCCTATGACACTGCAGGATGGATTGTGGCCTATGACACTGCAGGATGGATTGTGGCCTACGACACTGCAGGATGGACTGTGGCCTACGACACTGCAGGATGGATTGTGGCCTACGACACTGCAGGATGGACTGTGGCCTATGACACTGAAGGATGGATTGGGCTGGTACAGGACCCTTCGGGTCAGGTAGTCTGATGTAGCTGACCACACCTTCGGCAGTCATTTTGGAGAATGGCATCACCAGGAGAGTGAGACCAACTTGTGTATTATGTCATAAAAATGGAGAAAGTGGTCTACAATGCTAGACCAAAGGGTAGGTGGAGCTAGTGGTCTCTTAGCTGACTCACTCTGCTGCCTCTCTCTCATGGTGCGAGGAGGGGGTTCCCCAGCGTAGTCGGCTGGTTTCTGAGGTTTTGACGGAGATGGGAACCCCACACTACTGGGAGGTCTGCTGGGAGGTTTGGGTGGCTCAAATACATCCTGCACTGAGGACTGTGGGCGCTCCAGGGTCGACGAGCTTGCTGGTTGATCCCCCAACTGTTCTACTCCAGATGAGTGTTCCTCCTTGACTGGTGAACGTGGGAATTCTCCCGCAGTTTCCCTCCCTTTCTCGGGAGTGGTTGGCGGCGAGGGTTGGGGGACCACCGCGTCCTCAGGTACAGATTGAAGTGGGGACCTCTGTTCTTGTTCAGCTGTTGTAACTGCTGCACCTTTCTTCTCCTTAACACTCTCTTCCTGAAGTGAAACACATACGTACATATACATACTAAGAGCACATGGAATGTACACTACCCCAAGCACACACACGAAACACCATGGTTGTGCATGTTGGTACACTACCCCAAACACACACACTAAACACCATGGTTGTGCATGTTGGTACACTACCCCAAGCACACACACGAAACACCATGGTTGTGCATGTTGGTACACTACCCCAAGCACACACACTAAACACAGAGCAGATCCAACCCAAACGCAAACATCCATACGTATAAGTACAGAGGGTTCAATGATGACTCCAAACACAACCCACTTTCCTCCCTTGTTTCTTCATCTTCAACTTATGCCTTCTCAAGTGCTTCTGAATGACAAACACCGACTTTTTGGCAACATCCTCACCTGCAGGAAATGCAGAGGTCTAAGTGCTGTGGGATGTACATAGTGTGTCACTGTGTGTGTGTGTGTGTGTGTGCGTGTGTGTGTGCGTATGTGTGTGTGTGTGTGTGTGTGTGTGTGTGTGTGTGTGTGTGTGTGCCTGTGTGTGCCTGTGTGAGAGTTGTGCACAATCACTAGTAGCCTCCTGTAGAATCTCAACACAGCCACTCACCTGACCTCCCTCCGTGAGATTTGATCAAATCTACCAATTCAGAGTTGCCCGAAGCCTCAGTATAATCCAATGCTGACACATAGTAGTTCTGAAGTGTGTATGTGTGTGTGTGTGTGTGTGTGTGTGTGTGTGTGTGTGTGTGTGTGTGTGTGTGTGTGTGTGTGTGTGTGTGTGTGTGTGTGTGCATATGTATGTACAGTGTATGTGTGTAAAAATAAAACCAACAGGTGTTAAATTCAATTTTATCTTTATCATAAACTGCATGGGCCTATTTCGAATATATACAGTGAGACCTCATTTATTCGCACCTCAGATATCCGCTTCCCTCACCTTCCGCAGTAGATTTCACTGAAATAAATCTGTAATAATCCTACCGTACACTATACTACTGCTCCCTCATTTATCCAGTTCTCTCCCTTTATTTGCATTTTCATCCAGAACAGATGTGTGCGGATAAGTGAGGTCTGACTGTACTGTGAGGTCTGACTGTACTGTGAGGTCTGACTGTACTGTGAGGTCTGACTGTACTGTGAGGCCTGACTGTACTGTGAGGTCTGACTGTACTGTGAGGTCTGACTGTACTGTGAGGTCTGACTGTACTGTGAGGCCTGACTGTACTGTGAGGTCTGACTGTACTGTGAGGTCTGACTGTACTGTGAGGTCTGACTGTACTGTGAGGCCTGACTGTACTGTGAGGCCTGACTGTACTGTGAGGTCTGACTGTACTGTGAGGTCTGACTGTACACAAAACAAGAATGACCACAACATGTAATAGTTGTATCCTGCCTTGGCGTGCTGCTGTAGCACACTAAGGTAGGATACAACTATTATGTGTCATGGTGAAGCAAAACAAGTGCAAAATGTGACAATTGACAACTACTAATTAATGAGGCATGAATGGGTTTTGGCTGGCAGGAGATTGACAAGACCCTTGACCTGGGCTACATCAGACAGCAGGGCTTACATCGTGGTGGTACTCTTTGATCCACCCAGCTTTTGCCCCCGCACCATAACACATGTAATAGTTATTGTATGGCTAGCTGGGCATTGGCGTATTTATTGCCCGAGTCACGAGGGCGCGAAGCGCCCGAGGGCGAGTGCAATAAAGAGCCAATGCCCAGCTAGCCATACAATAACTTGCTTGTTGTGAGTGCTTAATTTTAACGCACAGCGAGTAGCGGCGTTGCCAATGAAAGTGATTCGTTCTTTCGTTTTAAAAACTTTTGACGTTGACTCCTAAATCGAATTTCCATAGCAGCGAAGTGTTTTGCTGAGTACTAGAATTGGCGATGTTATCGAAGGAAGCGAGTTTCATTCGTTAATTTGTTTTAAACTTTTCAACGTTTAATTATCGTAAACAGGGCAAAAGTGAGTAGTAGCCCGGGGCTCTTCTAGGTTATTGCCCTGTTTGCGGTCAGTTCTAACCGCAAACAGGGCAACAACAAAAAATACTGCCCTGTCGGTCCCTTTGATTTAATGCCCAACCATACAACAAGCACTGTTGTACACACCTCATCTGTGGTCTCAACTAGTGCATTGATGTGTACTCCACAGTCAATCAGGAGTTGTGCGGCTTCAAGATGGCCGCCAGATGCAGCGTAGTGTAGTGCTGTTCCACCCACCACCTTGCTGTTCACCTCACAGCCGTTGTACAGCAGGAACTCCAGTACAACTGTAGACAGAACAAACAAGTACTGAACAAGGCCAAATTTTCACGACAAATGTAAGTACGTACACTCAACCCTCATTATAATGAATCACCTCAGGACCGCTGAAAGGTTCACTAGATTAGGGTGTTCATTACATCAGGGTGCTCACTACATCAGGGTGTTCACTACATCAGGGTGTTCATTACATCAGGGTGCTCACTAAATCAGGGTGTTCACTACATTAGGGCTCATTTACCATAGAGTAGATACGTACGTAGGTGTATATTCTAAGGTCTATGTTTGTTATATCAGGAGTTCATTGTATCCAGGGTTCATTATAGTGAGATTCAGCTGTGCATTGGCCGTCAAAAGTCTTAGTAGTTCAGCTGAAAGAGTGGAAAAAAATTCAAATTGCATGTCTTGTGGTGGACATGACTGATGCCTGATACATAATATTATATTATACCATATGTATACACACATGAGCAAGTGACAGTGCAAAATTTGGCATACAATCGACCTCATATATATACACACACATCCGTTCTGGATGAAATTGTGGATAAAGTGAGGAAACTGGATAAATGAGGGAGCAGTAGTATAGTGTACAGTAGGATTATTGCAGATTTGTTCTAATAAAAACTACTGTAGAAGGCGAGGGGACTGCATGGATATCTGACGTGTGGATAAGTGAGGTCTCACTGCAGTAGGAAAGTAACGTACAGGCATAGACTATATATGGTATGCTGCAGGTATGCACACATGATCAGCTGTAGTCGGACACTTTCCTAACTCAACATTCTCAGACATTTAGGTCATGAGACAGTCCAACAACCTCTGTAATCTGACATGTTGCTATATTAGACCATAGTAAGGGTCACTTGATAATCCGACAACTTGTGTAATCTGATACACTTTGTGTCACAGGAAATGCCCACAACAACCAGCCAGGAGGGAACGCCCACGTAACAACCAGCCAGGAGGGAACGCCCACGTAACAACCAGCCAGGAGGAAACGCCCACGTAACAACCAGCCAGGAGGAAACGCCCACATAACAACCAGCCAGGAGGATACGCCCACGTAACAACCAGCCAGGAGGGAACACCCACGTAACAACCAGCCAGGAGGGAACGCCCACGTAACAACCAGCCAGGAGGAAACGCCCACATAACAACCAGCCAGGAGGGAACGCCCACGTAACAACCAGCCAGGAGGAAACGCCCACATAACAACCAGCCAGGAGGAAATGCCCACATAACAACCAGCCAGGAGGGAACGCCCACGTAACAACCAGCCAGGAGGAAACGCCCACATAACAACCAGCCAGGAGGATACGCCCACGTAACAACCAGCCAGGAGGGAACGCCCACGTAACAACCAGCCAGGAGGAAACGCCCACGTAACAACCAGCCAGGAGGAAACGCCCACGTAACAACCAGCCAGGAGGGAACACCCACGTAACAACCAGCCAGGAGGAAACGCCCACGTAACAACCAGCCAGGAGGAAACGCCCACGTAACAACCAGCCAGGAGGAAACGTCCACGTAACAACCAGCCAGGAGGAAACGCCCACGTAACAACCAGCCAGGAGGAAACACCAACACACCTACCTACGCAGTACTAACCAATAGGAAATGCCCATTTACGTCTCCACTCAGTAACCATTTTAGGTACCTCTTTTTACTTTAATTGTGTATTCATTTGTCCTTTCCTTATAATTTACTTTGTATTCGTATTCTCTGGGTGCCAGTTGGAGTAGCCTATGGCCAATGGTTCCCACGGCAAATAAGAATCCCAATCCCCAACCCTGTACCAACCAACATTGAAATGCCCACACAATTACCACCAATAGGAAACGCCCACACAATTACCAACCAACAGTGAAACACCCACACAACTACCAACAAATAGCAAGAAAAACGCTGACACAGCTACAACAAATAACAAGAAAAACGCCCACACAATTATCAACCCACAGTAAAATGCCCACACAACTACGGCAAAGCAAGGAAAACGCCAGCACAGCTACCAACAAATACATAACAAGGAAAACACCCACACAATTATCAACCAACAGTGAAACGCCCACACAATTACCGACCAACATTGAAACGCCCACACAATTACCGACCAACAGTGAAACGCCCACACAATGGGCAAGGAGAAACGGCGGAAATGGCGGAAACGGCGGAAATGCTCTCAGAAAGCATTTCCCACGTATTGTTTGACCCCACCCACATGCCCACATGTATCTACTATGGTCCCACCTAATGGGCATCACTGTAACTAGTTTGGATGAAGCTACGTACATGCATAATTGGCCAAAAGAACACACGGTATTGTAGCAAGATGTATTGTAGGATATACAGTGGACCTGTCTAATCCAGACGCATTTGGACCAGAAAGGACTGCTGTGATTATCGAGGTGTCCTCATTATACTATATAGTCCTATATACGTAGTATAATGTTATATAGTTATATGGTTAATGTTATATGGTTATATATAATATAGTTATATGGTCCTCATTATACTTGGGTTTAAGGTGTACTTACTACTCTAGGCACCCAGTCACATTAAAGGGGTGTCTGCAATTCAGGGGTCTGGATTAGAGTGCACGAATTGTAAACATATAAACATATAAACGTAGATTATATGTACGTATTTAATGCGAACACATGCAAAATACAAGCCATGTGCACACACACACACACACACACACACACACACACACACACACACACACACACACACACACACACACACATGCACACACACACACACACACACACACACACACACACACACACACACACACACACACACACACACACACACACACACACACACACACACACACACACACACACACACACACACACACACACACACACACACACACACACTACTGAAAAGCTAAGGCCCATTGTCACTGACCGTGTCCAAGAATTAACCCAGTGTGTGTGTGTGTGTGTGTGTGTGTGTGTGTGTGTATGTTAACCCAGTGTGTGTGTGTGTGTGTGTTTGTGTGTGTGTGTGTGTGTGTGTGTGTGTGTGTGTGTGTGTGTGTGTGTGTGTGTGTGTGTATGTTAACCCAGTGTGTGTGTGTGTGTGTGTGTTTGTGTGTGTGTGTGTGTGTGTGTGTGTGTGTGTGTGTGTGTGTGTGTGTGTGTGTGTGTGTGCGTGCGTGGATGCATACGCGCATGTGTATGTACACACATGGCTCGTATTTTGTATATGTTTGCATCAAATACAATTTACTGTATTATGTTTATGTTTACAATATGTACATATATACCCCACAATGTTTTGCTACAATACAATGTGTTCTTTTGGCCAATCACGTTTATATTACCTTCACCCAAACTATATACAGTGATGACCGTTTGGTGGGATTGTACAGTATGTAGATACATGTGGGCATGTGGGGGGGGGGGGGGGGGGGGGGGGGGGGTCAAACAATACGTGGCAAATGCTTTCTGAGAGCATTTCCACCGTTTCCGCCATTTCCGCCATTTCTCCTTGCCCCACACAATTACCAACCAAAAGTGAAATGCTCACACAACTACCAACAAATAGCAAGGAAAACGCTGACACAACTACCAACAAACACGTAACAAGGAAAACGCCCACACAATTACCAACCCACAGTAAAATGCCCACACAACTACGGCAAAGCAAGGAAACACTAGCACAGCTACCAACAAATAACAAGGAAAACACCCACACAATTACCAACCAACAGTGAAACGCCCACACAACTAGCAACAAATAGCAAGGGAAACGTCGACACAGCTGCCAACAAATAGCAATGAAACTAACTGTACATACGTACATACAGTACACCCATGTATGCACATGTACGTACATACATACATACAGTACACACATGCATGCATATGTACATACATGCATGCATGCATTCATAGCACTATGTACGTTCGTACCTGTGTGTCCGTTGGCGGCTGCTTCGTGTATGGGTAGTGCTCCATGAACTGTTCTCTGCTGAAGGTCAGCTCCACTTGAGGACAGCAACTGCACACACTCTACAGACCCCACACTAGAGGCTACGTGGACAGGGCTGTGTGTGTGTGTGTGTGTGTGTGTGTGTGTGTGTGTGTGTGTGTGTGTGTGTGTGTGTGTGTGTGTGTGTGTGTGTGTGTGTGTGTGCATGTGTGTGTGTGTGTGTGCATGCATGTGTGTGTGTGTGTGTGTGTGTGTGTGTGTGTGTGTGTGTGTGTGTGTATGTGTGTGTGTGCGCGCGCATGTGCATGCATGTGCATGCGTTTGAAAGTAAGAGTGAATAACAGACATCAAATCATAGAAAATCCCTACATGCACAATACACCACTGTGAGCACCTTATAACTCCACATCCGAGTACTGTACTCACTGTGAGCACCTTATACAACTCCACATCCGAGTACTGTACTCACTGTGAGCACCTTATACAACTCCACATCCGAGTACTGTACTCACTGTGAGCACCTTATACAACTCCACATCCGAGTACTGTACTCACTGTGTGTGCATACATGTACGTATGTACGTAAAGTGAATTCTCATTGATCCGTCACCACTTCATCTGCCATCAATCTGTGCATGAATTGATTGAAAAGGCTACACATTGATTTGGATAACCCGCTAAAACTCATTAATCTGCCCAAAATTTTCAACACGAATTGTTGCAGATTAACGAAAATTCACTACAAGTACATTTACAACTGTATGTTGTACTCCTCACATAAACTACACACTCTCCTTAACATAACATGATCCCCTCTTTCCATAAAACATACCCACATCACCCCAACAGCCCCCACATCACCCCAACAGCCCACATGTCACAACAATCCACCCATACACAGTACACCACACGTCACAACAATCCACCCATACACAGTACATGTCACAACAATCCACACATACACAGTACATGCAAAATGTTCGCAACCATTAATGCATCCACTCCATACGCCACACCTACTCCACTCCACAAGCCACACCCACTCCACACCCACTCCCCATCACAAACCACACCAACTCTGCATCACAAGCCACACCCACCCACCTCCGTTTCTCATGGTTGAGGTGGTTG
>CAUJGJ010000082.1:1130000-1135000 GCA_963170055.1 Halisarca cf. caerulea
AGGCCAAAGCAATCTGTTATGGTTCAGAGTACATTTTTGCATGTATATGTAGCTATTTCTCTAAACCATGCAGTTACTGTAACAAGAGTCAAAATTCAGTAAACTTCCAGCTTCTTCTTACAATGATCACATGGAATGTGTAAGGTCAATGGTTGGTGCTGTGAGAAGTAGTGAAGGGAGACATCACGAGACATTTGAGGATACATACATATATATATATATATATATATATATATATATATATATTGATTAACAATGTCACACATGATCTACACAAAGAGAACAGGAACAAAAAAGAAAAAAAAGGAAAGTATAATAAGCCACAAGAACAAAAACAAAAGGAAAAGAAATAACTAATATACACACATAATCACGTACAACAGTCAAACAGAACTACAGCCTAAAATGGAAACAGAATTAAAACGCTGGATACAAACACTGATCTTCTGGCAAAGTTTAAGGTATGATTGAGGGTCCTTAGAGATAGATTTGATACGTCTACTGAGATCAAGAAAGAAATCTAGTGCATCTTTCCCAAAGCATCCAGCTGATTCCACTGCAATTGGGACAAACATGTGCGATTGGCAGAGATCGGAGTAAAGTGATCGCTTCTTTAAGGCAGCTCGGTCAGCAACGCAGCCTGCACCTGTGCAGGAAATGGAAATGTTAGTTGGGGCAAACGTGTCGTGACACGTAGCATCCAACACCAAGCATCGCCCTTGAGCCCAAGGAATGATGGATATACCATCAGGGCGTCTGCCATCTCCTCTACAGAGGCCTTGGGGCTCCAAAGTACTGGGGATGTTGGCCGAAGTCAGGGCACGTTTCACTATGTCATTCAGACAAGCATGTCTGGGCAGTCTTCCCCGACTCTTGCGACAGCTCAAAGCATGGATTCCCGTCTCGTTTACCCTGGCTCCACAGAGGGCACAATCGTGTGGATGACAAAGGGCTGATCCTAGACGCAGCCCAACTGCTACCCGAATGGTGTTGTTGTCCATTCGGAGTCCAAGGGCTGAAATGGGCAGGGCACTGAGCCACGCACCTGACTCCTTTTGTTGCGATGCTAGCAAACGAGCTTTGCCAATGGAGTCGGTTGCATTGGACAGCAGGTTGGAAGCAAAAGCCCCAGCAACTGGACGGTCCCAGGCTTTCTGGGTGCCCGTTGCTGCTCCAGTTGGAGTGTCCGAGGAACCTGAGCTGGCTTTCCAGAGACTGTATATATATAGTATAGTATATACTATAGTATATATATATATATATATATATATATATATATATATATATATATATATATATATATATTAATTTTAATCATCAAACTTACATAAGACAATCAAAAGACTATACGATATATACTACATATACATGTATATATACTATACATATACATATATACATATACATATAATCTTACACATGTACAGAACAAACACGATAGAAAAGTAGTCAATCAACAGAACAAAAGTCATGAGCATGCATATATATATATATATATATATATATATATATATATATACATAGTCTACAACTGCATGTAACACAATAATAATTATAATAAATTAAATTATATGTATATACGCAACATGCACATAGTATTACATACACATCTACTAACACTTCCAAAAAAATATATAGGGCCAGGCATCATCAGAAATAATACTTATGCTTGTTCAAAATTCATGTGTTCATGCATCATGTGTACGTGTATGGGAAAAGAAGCAGTGACAGATCCAGACCTTGAAATTAATAATGTCATGAGAAGAGGGAGGGGAGCTGGGGGGGGAGGGGGGGGAGACGCATTATGCAGACATTAATTTTGTTTATATGTAATTTGCATATAATATAAACTAAATTCAAAATGGCTGTTTTGGAAGGCTCAGTATATATATATTTTGAAGCCTCTGCTCCCTCAATGACCTTATCAAATATGTTATCACCATAGGCCAAGCAGGTAGCCACTAGGGATGAGGGGAATATGCTGGCATAGATTTGGGAATAATAGGTGTTGGAATTTTGCAGGCATAATGTGGGAATAATCGGTGTTCATACTGGCATACCCAATGCCAAGTGACTCAAAATGGCTACCAACAGCTCAACTAGTACTCCGAGTACTACGAGAGAGTGTATTTAGTCTAGTGAGTCAATCAGTACAAGTTGTAGTGGTGAAATTCCTATCAATTGAGAACCTGTATACTGATCTTCACAGCTTATTGGCAACCATGTTGAATGACAGCCACTGTAGTACTGCATGTGTTTACTTAAAGTTTTAAAGGAATAATTGGTAAATTTGAAAGTATAATGGGATTGAACCTTGAGCACAGGAGCATAGCATAAATGGAGCTTTTCAGAGCATATTCCCCTCATCCCTAGTAGCCACTTAGGTTAGTATTAATTAATTCAGCTAATTCCTTTAAATTATTGGTTCTCGATCGTGTGTTAATCAGTTTTGAAATGCCACATGCATGCAGGAAATTGAGAGGTCAGCAAATTAAAAAGTATAGGGGGTGAAGAACAGTACCCCATCCCCCTTTAAATCTACTCCTTATACAGTACAGCAGTTATAAGCAAGTAGAACTTGATTAACTGCATTGAATTAAGTTCTGCGTAAGTCAAATGGGTCAGTATATTTTGAAGCCTCTGCTCCCTCAATGACCTTATCAAATATATTACTTTTACTACATTTAAACTAATACAAACAAACTCTGTTAAGTATATAGAAGTTCTGATAAGTGGAATTAATTTAGCTGTCCCTACTGATTCAACCACAGATACTTATCCAGACTCCACTGTTGAAGAATATACGTACGTACAGTGAAACCTGTCTTAAAGACCACTTGTATCACCTGTCTATAGTGACCGCTGTAGGCTGCTCCATGGGCCACCTCAGTTGTACTACTTTACCTCTGTATAAGGACCACCTGTCTACAAAGACCACCATCACTTGGTCGCTTGAGTGGTTGTTATAGACAGGTTTTACTGTATATTATTGACATGGATGACCTATACTCACTATAATATTGAGTGTATGTATGCACACACCACATCACACACACACACACACACACACACACACACACACACACACACACACACACAAACACACACACACACAAACACACACACACACACAGGCACACACAGACACACATGCACACACACACACGTGCACTCACACACATACACACACACACATACACACAGACACACACACACACACACACGTGCACTCACACGCATATACACATGCACACTCATGCACACACTACCACACACACACACACACACACACACACACACACACACACACACACACACAAACACACACACACACACACACACACACACACACATACGGACACACATGCACACACATACACGTGCACTCACACACATACACACACGCACATACACACAGACACACACACACACACACACACGTGCACTGACACGCATATATACACATGCACACTCGTGCACACACATATACACACACACACACACAGACACATGCACACACACACGTGCACTCACACACATACACACACACACATACACATACACACAGACACACACACACAGACACATGCACACACACACTTGCATGCACTATAGTAATAATGTATGGACGATCATGTTCTTTCCTGGTCCACCCTATATTATTACTGCATGATTAACAATGATTATCATATTCATGAATGGTTGCAGTACATGTAAGTAAACTTGATTCACCAAATTAATCCCAATAATATTAAATAATTATTTAACAATCAATTAATATGCGTGAAATTGAATGTGACAAAAACAAAATAAAAATGATTATTATTAACAAGTTGTTTCTTTTTTCTGGAAATTCAAGACAACACATATCACACAAGACTAACAAACAGTTGATTAGTTTATAAATACAATAACATGCACCCATTACAATACAAAACCTGCACGGATAGAAAGAGAGTTACAGCTAACAAAAACACTGAAGCAAGTCTACTTGCTGACATAGGAAAATGGCACACACACACACACACACACACACACACACACACACACACACACACACACACACACACAGACACACACACACACACACGACACACACACACACACACACACACACACAGACACACACACACACCACACACACACACACACACACACACACACAGACACACCACACACACACACACACACACACACACACACACACACACACCTGCTCATTCTAAACTCTAGTAACAGGTCCTGGTGGGTCCCATTCACTCTCCGAGTCAGTATCTGACAAATTCTCTTCCTCCTCCTCCTGTGACGTCACCGAGGGCTCCGGGATCTTCTGCGGTGGACCGTCACCTGTTTCTGAGGAAATTGACCCCGTCTCTGGGGACACTGAACATTGATGACCAAATGGAGACAGAATCATGTGGAGCTGCAGTTGAGTATAGAGTGAGGGAGAAGTGTGAAGTGTGTGCACGTGCATGCGTACGTGCATGCATGTCCCTCCCCCCTCCCCCCCCCCCCCCTCTCTCTCTCTGTGTGTGTGTGTGTGTGTGTGTGTGTGTGTGTGTGTGTGTGTGTGTGTTTGTGTGTGTGCAGGGAAGTACCCAGGAATTTTGAGTGGTGGTTAATTTACGTAGCGACGACCTTAGTCTCGTACCCAGACCCACTTCCGCCCGCCATTTTATTTGGGCAAGAAGGTGGGTCTGGTACTTATCTGCAGAATCCTTGGATGTGAATCTGCGGATCCGCAGAAACCAATCAGATTGCAGAGTTGCGAATATAATGAGAAAGTCACATGTGGTCAAGACGGCAAAATGGAGATTGATATCCCTGTATAATTTTTCGAGCTCGATTTGAGCGTGTTTTAAGAGTCGGCTACTGATTTAGGTTTTAATGATTTGAAGGATGAACAGAAAGACGCAAATAACTGCGTTTCTTTATGGAAAGGACGTGTTTGTCTCGCTACCTACGGGAAGTGGAAAGTTGCTTTGTATTGATTCCCAAGG
>CAUJGJ010000082.1:1140000-1145000 GCA_963170055.1 Halisarca cf. caerulea
ACTGGAATTGGTTGGTATGTTACACAAACAATGACTAGTATGGCTTCATAACATACCCTTTCCCATAACATTAGAATTTGTTACTATAAATAGCTCTTCCTCTCACCAATACATACACTCCGTACAATGGGGCTGAGGCTGTTATGCTTAATTACTTTACCTAATATGCTAATCCATTGTGCTCAAGATTTCATCCTATTATGTTGTTAATTATTCCAATTATTCCTGATGTATTCTCATTGAATCATATTCTATTGCAACACAACTTTAAGTAAAATTGTGAAAACTTGAGATTAAAATGATGAAGTTACAGAACACCAGCTAAAACACATGCGAGATATGATAATGTTGGTGTTTTAAACTCAACGGGGAAACTGCCTAATGGTGCCACTGTGTTGAAGTTAGTGGAGGGATCATCTGATTCAACAGTACTTGCCGCGTTCTATCCGTTCATTCCAGAATTCGCCCCCTTAGTTTAGAAACCAATTATTCCGGAAACTATGTATGCTGGCAGACTAACCTCAGCCTAACTGTCATAGCCCTTTCTCCATTCATCTCTCTTGACTCATGTCAAATATTGCAATTGGGATATATGTGCATGTTCACATGTACACACACACACACGTACACACCCTCCACACACAAACACACATACATACGTACACATCACATACATCCATACACACATGCACATGCACATGTGTGCACGCTTGCTAAGGCTACTTGTTGAATGCACCCAAAGTAAATCACTGCACAGACAACAGAACACTCCAAAAATTTGCTGTACAAAAACTCCATTTCTTCTCACACACACACCTGGTGTACGCATACACCTTTGAGGCACAGTGGAAGCTTGCTATAAAGAGTACTATCAAGGTGAATTTCTGCATATTATGTTATTTCTGCATTTGATCGCTATATTTGACAATTTGAACTCAGTGACAATCCTTATTCTAGCTTTTGCTTGTTTCATTCCAATTTCTAGTTATTGAATGCATGACAAATTCTCTCTTACTTCCTTTCTTCTGTGGGTGCCACTTTCAATAGCCTATGGCTAACAGTTCCCCACGTAAAAAAATGACTACCTGATAACCTGATACATATAGTGAACAAATATATGTATGTCACCCGTTGCATGTTCTATTATGAAACATTAACACATTAATGTAAACAACTACGCATTAAATGTAAACAAACAGGTAAACACACCTTGTTGTTCTTTGTTCTAGCCTCTCCGTAGAAGGCCAGTGCGTCTCTGGTTGACTCAAAGGACTGGTTGTATCGCAGATATGCACATATCATTACACCAGTACGACCCTAGGAGGATGATAAGAAGGTGTGTGTGTGTGTGTGTGTGTGTGTGTGTGTGTGTGTGTGTGTGTGTGTGTGTGTGTGTGTGTGTGTGTGTGTGTGTGTATGCATGTCAGTGTGTGTGTGTGTGTGTGTGTGTGTGTGTGTGTGTGTGTGTGTGTGTGTGTGTGTGTGTGTGTGTGTGTCAGTGTGTCAGTGTGTGTGTGTGTGTGTGTGTGTGTGTGTCAGTGTGTGTGTGTGTGTGTGTGTGTGTGTGTGTGTGTGTGTGTGTGTGTGTGTGTGTGTGTATGTGTGTGTGAAACACTTACACCACATACGTACATGTGTACATACATATGCACATGCATGAACAGAGCATACATACATATGCATGTACAGAGAAGCATATACATACGTATGCATGTACACACACACATACATACATACATACAATATAAAAGAATATGCACATGCATTTTTCCTTCAGAAAGTACAGTTGTATGTCAAAAGGTATACAGGCACAGTACAAAAGACAACACACACACACACACGCATGTACGTACGTACATACGTATGCATGCACACACACACACACACACACACACACAGCAACAGGAGCTCACCTTCCCAGCCTTACAATGTACAACAGCTACATTCTGCGGGTGTTTCTTCAACCAGGCGTCGATGTCATCACAGAACGGCTCTATCAGCTCATAAGGAGGGGCATTGTGGTCATCAAAGGGAAAGAGAGCAACTGTAGGTGGACGAGAAGGAGGGAGGGAGGGAGGGAGGGATGGTGGGAGAGACGATGAAGGGAGGGAGGGAGGGAGGGAGGGATGGTGGGAGAGAGGGAGAGGGGATGGAGGGAGGGAGGGAGAGGGGATGGAGGGAGGGAGGGAGAGGGGATGGAGGGAGGGAGGGAGAAGGGAGGGAGGGTGAGAAAAGTACGAAGTACATACGTACATGCATACTGTACATACGTATATACATACATACGTACATGTAATAGTTGTATCCTGCCTTGGTGTGCTACAGCAGCCATAAAGTGCTAATTAATTGACCGAGGGCGCAGCCTGAGGTCAATTAATTGGCACTTTATGCTGCTGTAGCACACCAAGGCAGGATACAACTACAGTAAAATCTCGATAATTAGAACCATGATAATTAGAATATCTGGCTTAATTCAAACATTGATGAATGTACGGTTCCTAATGTAAGGAGTACATATGTGGCTGGTTAATTAGAACTTATGGATAATTAGAACTTTTTTACCAGAAAATCAAGGTTCTAATTAAAGAGATTTCACTGTATTATGTGTCATGGTGAAGCAAAACACTGCAAAATGTGACAATTGACAACTACTAATTAATGAGGCATGAATGGGTTTTGGCTGGCAGGAGATTGACAAGACCCTTGACCTGGGCTACATCAGAGTAGCAGGGCTACATCGTGAATGTAAGCAAGCGGTACTCTTTGAACCACCCAACTTTCGCCCCCGCACCATGACACATACTACACTGTCCCATATGTACACAAGACAGAACATTACACTTACCTCTTCCATGGAATTTTCCAGGTTCGTAGTACCTCTCTGAACATCTGAAAAGGAGAATGTGAAGCATACATATTTGTACACACACACGTACGTACGTATGTACGTACATACAGGGGAATGTTGATACAACAAACTGGAAAATCCCAATCAAACAGTTTGGTATACAGTAGAACCTCTATGATCAGACACTCAGCAGCACTTGAAAAAAATGACGAATGAGAAGGTTGTCAGATTATAGGATGACTCTTAGAATACTTTAACATGCTAACTGTACCCCATAAGGTGGTCGGATGAGAGAGAATGTCGGATTAAAGAGATTTCACTGCGTCAGAAGTTTGTTATAACCAGCATAAAATACTACTACTGTGTCTTGCATAGACATTGACCTAGGCTTTGGGGTATCCAGAATTTAAAAACACACACACACACACACACACACACTATATGTAGATACTAAAACAAATGAATTGGAAGCTTCAGTTTTATGTATAAACTTACTATTGTATATATAACACTATACGCATATAAATGTGTGATGATATCATACTTCTGGCGTGTGAGGTCTGTTACGGTCCAAAGACAAGCAGACAAGCTTACCACCAAATGACAAAACGTTTTTGGAGACATACAGACCTTCTATGATCAGTGTATACTATTTGTTGTGGTTAACATACATCCTGAAATAGTGCTGTACTCCCTAAAATGACCTGGTACAGTGGACTAGCTAGTGGTAGAGATACATAAGACAATCGCACAGGTAAATGATGTTTGAAACACTTCACAACTACAAAAAGGGATGAGGACCATGGGGTCATATGTTGAGGAAAACAGCAAAATGACACATATCCTCCACTATGAAGGGGATGGACAAAGGCTTCAGAACAATCTGAACACAGCAATTTGCCTGTATACTGTGGAACACTTGTTTAGCTGTGCACGACTGTCCAAGAGTCAAGTTTGGTGCCGAGAGTCGCTGTGTGGTCTGGTCTGCCATTTAACTGGTTCCGATACTTCCCTTTCCTGTTACAGAGCACCAAAACAGGAAAACTAGGCTATCAGGTACATTCACTATAATAAATGCCTATGTCCGGCATTGTGCAATCATAACAGACCTCGCATGCAAGCTTCCAATCCATATGTTTTAGTATCTATGCACACACACACACACACACACACAAACACACACACACACACACACACATACACATGCACACACACATACACACACACACACACACACACACACACACACACACACACACACACACAAGCACACATACACACACAAGCACACACACACACACACACACACACACACACACACACACACACACACACACACAAGCACACACACACACACACAAGCACACACACACACACACACACACACACACACACACACACACACACACACACACACCACACGCACACACACTCACAAGTTATATATTCTGTATCTTCCTGGATGCTTCTCCTCCAGAAAGTGGAAGACGTCGTCCAATCGATTTCTGTACAGTCCTTCCAGCTTCTCTGAAGGAAACCCCATTGCTATAATGTTGGGTCGGATATCTGACACGCACATCTGTCAAGGCCAACATCAAGTACAGTACATGTGCATACACATGTACATACATATACATATACGTACGTACATACGTATATGTATCATACCTACCTCCTGTACATACCTCCTGTACATACCTACTGTACATACCTACTGTACATACCTACTGTATGTACAGGAGGTATGTACAGTACATACAGCATGCAAACCTTCCCATGCAGAGGAATCTCATTATGTATATTGAATCACAGAGAACACTGAAATGTTTTCACTGTAACCAGCTAAAATTTCATAGAATGAAGAACATTTACTGCATATGTATGTGTTAGCACACACACAGACACACACACACACACACACACACACACACACACACACACACACACACACACACATACACATCACACACGCACACAAAATACAAACACACACACAATTACTTTCATACGTATGTACATAGTCCTGGACGGTGTTGAAAATTACAACTACGTAGTTTCTAATCAATTGACAGATATGCAGTTCGTATTCTAGTCGGTATATCTAAATATTATCCTCCAATATTGATATTCCAATTTGATCCTTCAGTTATGA
>CAUJGJ010000082.1:1157500-1165000 GCA_963170055.1 Halisarca cf. caerulea
TAGTTTAGGTAGCAATGACGATGAGCGCTATGACAACATTCACAGAAAGTTAGACAATGGAAAAATGCTTCCTGTAATCAAAAAAATCATGAAATTTGTCAACAAACGGTTCATCATTGTGGAATCAGTAGACAAGCAAGCCAATCCGGAGAAATACTACAACTCGAAATTAGAAGAACTTGTTTGTGATGTTGAATCAGTGTATGAAAGATGTGGGCTATTTGCAACTGATGAATTCAGACTGGCTCAGGAGTCGTGGAGGTCAGCTTGCCTGGAGCAGTCTTTGGTGGAAAAGGACAAGCAACTTAAGAAGAGGAAAACTGACGTACATGACCTAGAGAAGGCCTTGAAGCTGAAGGATGAAGAAGTACAAGTTCTTCGATTTGCTTTGCGAAATTTGGAGGAGAAACTGTTTGCGCTTCAGCGCAGAGATGAACAACAGCAACACCAACAACTGGAGCGGGCACAGGAACTGTTACAGCAACAGCAACAACAGGGAGCACAACTACAAATACAACACTCGCCGGGACAACCACCACAGCAACAACAAGGACAGCAACAACCACCACAGCAACAACAAGGACAGCAACAACCACCACAGCAACAACAAGGACAGCAACAACCACCACAGCAACAACAAGGACAGCAACAACCACCACAGGAACAACAAGGACAGCAACAGCAAAACCGAAACTGGTCGTGTACAATACTATAAGCATAGTGATTGTAGTGTTTCCATTAATTTACTATGAATATTAGTTCTATTGATTTTGTGATTTTGTGATTTTGTTTTGTACGTATATTATCTTCATAAATAATAATATTACTTATTACTTGTGTCATCATCTTTTCTATACTTAGAAATTTGGTTTAATTTGTATGCTACTCATATATCTCAATATTTTAATATCTCTTCAGAAGGAACAAGCCAACAACCTGACCCCCAAATTGTCTCAAAACCTACAGAAATGCCTCAAGTTGGGTCAAGAAAAGGGTGTATCTTTATGGCTAACAGCACATTGTCAAGCCATTGAGAGGCATGG
This sequence comes from Halisarca cf. caerulea, assembly GCA_963170055.1. Lineage (NCBI taxonomy): Eukaryota > Metazoa > Porifera > Demospongiae > Chondrillida > Halisarcidae > Halisarca > Halisarca cf. caerulea. The sequence goes on from CAUJGJ010000082.1 coordinate 1,158,544, forward strand.
ATTTAGCCTACATAAATCTGATTTTAGAGATGCAGTGGCTCTGTGTTATGGCTTCCCTTTACAGCGGACTCCATCTCACTGTGTGTGTGTGGCCACTTTTTCAGTGTGGAGCATGCTCTGTCTTGTCACACAGGTGGAGTGACCTCCATTGACACAGGTGGAGTGACCTCCATTGACACAGGTGGAGTGACCTCCATTGACCGCTGGTGGAGTGACCTCCATTGACTGCTGGTGGAGTGACCTCCATTGACACAGGTGGAGTGACCTCCATTGACACAGGTGGAGTGACCTCCATTGACACAGGTGGAGTGACCTCCATTGACACAGGTGGAGTGACCTCCATTGACACAGGTGGAGTGACCTCCATTGACACAGGTGGAGTGACCTCCATTGACACAGGTGGAGTGACCTCCATTGACCGCTGGTGGAGTGACCTCCATTGACACAGGTGGAGGGACCTCCATTGACACAGGTGGAGTGACCTCCATTGACACAGGTGGAGTGACCTCCATTGACACAGGTGGAGTGACCTCCATTGACACAGGTGGAGTGACCTCCATTGACACAGGTGGAGTGACCTCCATTGACACAGGTGGAGTGACCTCCATTGACCGCTGGTGGAGTGACCTCCATTGACACAGGTGGAGTGACCTCCATTGACACAGGTGGAGTGACCTCCATTGACACAGGTGGAGTGACCTCCATTGACACAGGTGGAGTGACCTCCATTGACACAGGTGGAGTGACCTCCATTGACACAGGTGGAGTGACCTCCATTGACACAGGTGGAGTGACCTCCATTCGCCACAACGAAGTCAGAGACTTCACAGCCACTCTGCTGAAGGAGGTTTGCTACAATGTACAAGTGGAACCACAACTTCAACCACTGACCGGAGAATCTTTTTCACACAAGACTGCCAACACCGACCCATGTGCACGATTGGACATCTCAGCTTGTGGTGTATGGGGTGGTAGGTTCGAAAGGACATTCTTTGATGTAAGGGTATTTAACCCCAGCGCCCAATCGAACTGTGCCACTCCAATTTCTTCCACCTACCGCAAGCATGAGAATGAGAAACGAAGACACTATGAAGAAAGGATCCTCCAAGTAGAGCGAGCCTCCTTCAGCCCACTTGTGTTGTCTGCAACGGGTGGTATGGCCCCTGTTGCCACCACTTTCTACTGCCGGATTGCATCTATGCTGAGTGAAAAACAACATACCCCGTACAGCAAGACAATGCAGTGGATTAGATGCAAACTTAGTTTTGGGCTGCTCAGATCCACAATTTTGTGCATTCGTGGATCCCGATCCACTTATCGATCCAGGAACCAAGGACCTCTGAATGTACATCTGGAGGCCTCGGACATGCATGTCTAACTATATATTTGTAACAAAATGTGTACTAGATTAGAAGTGGTTGTCCATGTATCATTCTCTGTCTTATAATATTAATTATTGTTACAGTTAAATTTGTATACTACTACTTACACAGGGTTTTCAGTATTATTGCACAGTTATATATGACTCTTTATTCCGGCTTTTGATAATCCAGAACCCTTTCTATCCAGCCAGTAGAAATGTGTACCCAATGTGCACAGTGCATGGTAAGAAGATTTGTTACATACAGTCCAGCACCCTCTTTAATCCAGAACCTTTCAGTGTAACAAATATGGTTGGATCAAAGAGTCATGACTGTACATGTGTGACATACAACAAGATTGTTGTGCTACGCATAATGTGTATGCAGAATGCAATTTAGCCCCCCCCCCCCCCCCTCCCCCCACAGGCAGACACTATCAGACATGTAAATTTTGCCATTTTTTGACATGGAGTATATTGTATATCAGATACTATAACATTAAATTTGTGATAAATCCCATTATATTATATCATCATGGCAGATGAGATTCACTGCATACTGTATGTACACTGGGACTTGGGGAGGTCCAATACATGGACCTTATAGTCTGGTGTAGCTGATCCATTAATTATCGCTCAGCCATTTTTGGTGCCAGCCAAGAATGGGTTGGCTACATCAGACTATGGGCCTAATTAGGGGTATATACATGGTCCCTAGTGAAGGTTCTACATGCGCCCCCTAGGGATTCTACATGGTCCCCTGTGGAGGTCTTATATATGTGTCCCCTAGGGAGGTCCTACACGGTCCCCTGTAGAGGTCCTTCATGGCCCCCTGTGGAGTTCCTACATTTGCCCCCTAGGGAGGTCCTACATGGCCCCCTAGGGAGGTCCTACATGGCCCCTGGGGAGGTCTTACATGCCCCCCGAGGGAGGTCCTACATGGCCCCCAGTGGAGGTCCTACATGGCCCCCAGTGGAGGTACTGCATGGGCTCCCTGTGGAGGTCCTACATGGGCCCCTGGTGGTCCCAAATGCCCCCCCTGGGGAGGTCCTACATAGCTCCCTCGTCAGGTCCTACATGGACCCCTGTGGGGATCCTACATGGGCCACTGGGGTTCCTACATCCCCACCCACAGGCCACAGTGGTGATCTGTGTTAGCCGACATGGCAGCCTTTCCTTCATCTGGCACTAACAAGTGTTCCACCTATAAATGATGCTATATATAAACATTGAAATAAATGGACGACACTGCAGACTGCACTAGGCTCCTATGTGGGCACGTACGTACACAACAAATCCAATGCATGCAAGTATATGCATTCAAGATGAAGTTACAGATCTGGCCTCACACGACTAGTACACAATTGGGTATAATAGATTGTAAAATTCTTATGTGCAATGTGATGTGCCTGCTTTAGCTAATCTGATTCACAGTCAATAGTTTTTCATTCTCTTCTATGCTGACTTTAATTGTGCGTCATTGGTATCGATCCTTTCCCGTAGTGTCTGCTGTACATGTGTGCACGCTAATGATTGATTGATTGATTGAATATAGACCACGCGTATGGTCACGTGAGACTAGGGATTGGCTTGCTAATCTGGTTTTCCCCTTAGTACTGTGAAGTTCTCTCTCTCTCTCTCTTTTGACGGCGATCACTATAGTTCAACTGGTTTCGTTGGAGAATTTGATGAGCTAAACGTGAGTTGGAATTCTAGACTATGTGGCAACACTCGTCTTTCTCTGTTAAATTTCTGTGTTTGTTGTGCCATTTTGTTCTATGGTTCAACGCCACAGAGGCGGTTTGTACGTCCTTTATGTGTTGTGTTTTGGCAATAGATTATGGTTTGTGTCCATAGAATCAACCGTTTTATTTTGCACTGCGCTTTTCTTGTGTCGCTCAAGGCTTATAACCTCACTGAAAGCATAGATACTCCAACCTACACATCAGTCTATGATGAAAGCATAGATTCTATTATCTATGATGAAAGTGACCTTTTTCGCGGAATGTAGTGTCCTTTTCTCATTGTGGACTGTGATAGGAAGAACGAAAATAGAAAGTGGACATCTTAGTTTGCGTATGTACAGTCGAACCTCGCTAGTGAGTACACCTGGGGACCCTCCAAATTGCTACTCACTATCAGTAGTACTTGCTAACCATATAGATTAGTATTATGGGTTATAAGCTGGGGTATCATATCCTTGTACTTCCTAACTAGGTATTACTCATTAACAGTGTTCTTACTAACGAGGTTCTACTGTATATGAGTGATTTGTGTCGCCTGTTGGTCTGTAGTACTGTTAAACGCCAACAAACGCTAGTGCGTTTTTAAGTTTAGAAAGAGAAAATAGGGCGGACGCTGTCATGGGACGTCATTTTTCTACATATAAGCCAACATCCCTCATGAGAGTGTTTCAACCCAGGAGACAAATCAACAACTAATGTGACCACTAAACCGGCCAGATTCCTTGGGGAAATCATTGGCCACTGTTCACTGCAAACCAGAAAAGTCACTTCTAGGAAGCTTCAAGATGAGATCTCCACCGTGATGACCCACAGACAACTGCAACATCAGAGGAGGATAAAAGGTTTGTATTTGCCAGAACTACCTTGCACCGTCCCTCCATTTCTCCCTATGAGATCTCCACCGTGATGACCCAGATAGACAACTGCAACATCAGAGGAGAATAAAAGGTTTGTATTTGCCAGAACTACCTTGCACCGTCCCTCCATTTCTCCCTATGAGATCTCCACCGTGATGACCCAGATAGACAACTGCAACATCAGAGGAGAATAAAAGGTTTGTATTTACCAGAACTTCTTTGCACCGTCCCTCCGTTTCTCCCCATGTGTCCGTAGCATCACCACAAGATTACTTCCATTCAACTTCAACGTCTTGTCATAAAATTTCGGAATGTCCGGCTCAACTTCCCCAAGTGTGCAACTCTTGCCACCATCTTCCATTTTAACTGACTGAACATCAAATACTTCCCACACTACCGTGAAGAAGTCCCAACTCGTTTTTGCACTCAGTTGAAACATTACCCTGACCCACTGGTCCAAGACATCGCACACATTCAGAACTGAAGCCTCTCCTCTGTCCAGCCAGTCTCGATGCTATTAAGCAAGATAAGGAGTCAATCACCACTGATGCCATATCCTCTAGGTCAGAAGCTTCCCGCCACCGAAAGTGAAGGAGAACCTTCTTGCTTCCCACTCCTATCATTGGACTATCCATCTGAATGGCTTACAGGCACAGAGGAAGTTACTGGCTACAATCACCCTGGAAAACTCAACTCCAGTTTGGAAGCATCTCATGTTTGACCTTCCAGCTGCTCATTTGTCATACCTTGGATGAGAGCATCAACCAATTCCCTACCAACTCCTACCAGTTTGGCTTGTTGGGACATGCGCATCTCCCCTTCCTGTCCCCTGTGCAAATCAGTCCACCTGCACAGCTAACTGTTTTCTCAACTACTGCCTGCCATCCATCTATCAAGGTACGTAGCTTTACCTGGAGGCACAGTAGAGCCCCTTGGGTCATTATCTCCAGTCACCAACCAAATAGTCAAGTTTTTGTGATCACGAAGGTCTGCCGGGAGCGGCTGAACACCCTCCCAGCACCATCCCTCTGGGAACCCTATCAACCTCAGCACACCCTGACACTACGATCATCTCAACAGGCTGCATCACATTGACTGAACTAACAGTTTCTTGGGACAGCAAGGAAAGCCTCTCACAGGGCAAATGGAGGAAGAACGAGAAAGTGAACTACCAGGTAGCTCTCTCCGACCTTACCAATCTTGGTATCAAAGCCGCACTTGTCACCATTGAGATTGGCTGCCTGGGGCATCACATGGCAGAGTTCTTCTCAGCGCCAAAGAAAGCAGCCCCATCTATCACCCCAGCTGAAAGGACAGAGCTCAGAGATGAGCTTACCCAATCGGTAATCACTTCCTCCCATGTCATCTTTCTACATGGGCATGTAAACATACCTAACTATTTAAGATCTAGTTTTACTTCATCTCTACATCATGTCTTTACGTGTTTCTTATTAATCGTGTAGTTATCTACCTCTTTATTACATGAACTACACCACGACTAGCGTTCTTTTTTCCATTTCTCTCTCAACCAGTACGTCTTGTGCTCCCACTCCTGCACACACAATGCCTTGCCAGGCTATTCTTAAAAGTCAAGTTTACTTGCCATATTCACCCCTGTGTCCGAGGCTCTTTATCCATTTTCATATGTATCCGCTATTGAAATAATAGCGAGTGCCCCCCCTCCCCTCCCTTTGTGTATATTTGTACATACGTACGTATATAATTTAGTGTTTTTGGTGAGGGTGGCCTTGTACAAAGGCCTCTTGTCTACAAAGACCCCTTATTACTAGGGCTGTCACTGGACTTTTGATCCTAGAAAGTTTTATCCATATTGGGCACTCAATACCAATATCGTATACGCTTTAATTTTCGTGTGGTTTAATATTTGTGGTATTCGCGGATTGGAAGCCATGTGCAAAAGTATGCACCTGTGAAAATTTAGATTAGGCTCTTGTGCAATGGCAAAACATGGCCGTCTGCGAATATAGAAACGCGAAATTGCTAAAAGCCAAAATCAGTGAAATATGCACCCAGCAAAAATTTAAGTACATACAATAATTTGACACTGGAACCACTCACAATCACAGTGGACGCACATGAGTTTCCAAAGTGCTGTGGGTATGTACATATGTGTAGTATTGGGTATGGTGGTGCTAAGAGCAATACGTTAAGTTATTTCTGTTGGTAAACAGTGAATTTTTGACCTGATAATGCTAACATGAGCAACAAAAGGCCATTAACCCGAATAACATATTACGTACATTCTAATCATTGATCACTAATTAATCTGGCCTCACTTGCCGCAACCTCATGATTGCCTGGCTGTTGGCAAGATGCGGATCTACATGTGTTTGTGATTGCTTATCAAATCTTTTAATACAAATTCTAATCATTGGGTTGGGGGTACATTAAGGTTTACTATTGATAAATGCACAATTCAAACGTAATTTGTGGCTGCATGGACCAAAGAAGTGCCACTCGGATCATATTTTCTG
>CAUJGJ010000082.1:1170000-1175000 GCA_963170055.1 Halisarca cf. caerulea
ACAAAGGCTTCAAGGATGTTAAGAATTGTATTCCAATGGTGACATGGAGCACAGATTTAACTAGTTTGCCTGTTTTGGTCCGCATGCTCTTGCATCGTCAGGCTTCATGGTTTGGTTGTGCCTTTTGTGTTAGACTATTTACCTCAATTTATGTGATAAAAGTCAGAAATCATGTTTAACCTTGCAAATGTGATGGTTGATATCAGGTGTGAAGTGGAATTGTGACATGGATTCAAGCAATTCTGAAACGTAATTTTGCATTTTTTGAATCTGAACCCGAAGCGGAATCATGCATTTTTTTAAATGGAAAATCATTCCCTCTAGATATGGGCATAGATAAGTATGAGTTTGAAGGAGAGGGGAAGAAAGAGACATGATTGCTTGTGTAACCCTTCAGACCTACCCTGAGGACCTCACAAATAAGTCCAATCATCGAAGAAGACGCACTGAGGGACATACTAGCACTAGGTCACAAGAAAGTTCATCCACACAAGGTGTGTTTTCTTGCATCTTATAGTGCGTGCGTGTGTACATGCGTGCATGCATGTGTGCATGTACTGTGTGCAGGCCTGTAGCCAGGTTGAATTATGGGAGGGGGGGGGGGGGGTTCTTTTAGACCAAAGTGGAACTCTTCGCTACATAAATGGCCATTGTGGTTGATTGCGTTTTGCTGGACAGACAATCTGAGATTGAAGTATTTGGATACTAGCTTTATTTGAGGGGTTGATGGAGTATATAGATAAATCTAAGAAGTAATAGTTGTAGTAAGTTCTCATGAAATAAGGCTGGAATGTCTCCTTTATTTTCAGTGCTGTTAGCCAGGTGGAACTTCTGCACCCCCCGAACCCCCCCCCTAGCTATGGGCCTGCTGTATGTGTGTGTGTGTGTGTGTGTGTGTGTGTGTGTGTGTGTGTGTACATGTGTGTGCCACTCTGCAGTGTGTATTTTATGTACAGTCAGACCTCACTTACTGTATCCACACCTCAAATATCCAATTACGTACCTCACCTTCTACAGTAGTTTTTATTGGAACAAACCTGCAATAATCCTACTGTACACTATACTACTGCTCCCTCATTTATCCAGTTCCCTCACCTTATTTGCACTTTCATCCAGAACAGATGTGTGCAGATAAGTGAGGCCTGACTGTATTATGGTGCATTTCTACGTTTATTCTACCTCCTTGTTACAGCACCCCTCTCAGGTCAATCTGTCCCTGAAATCAAGCACCATCACAATCTAGTGACCCCTTCCTCTACTGTTCCTCCTGGTTCTGAAGAGTACACATCTGGACAGTCATCCACATACTCCCACACAGCACAGGGTTAGTAATACTGGTATACCTGTACGTATGTATAAGTTAGCAGAACGTTGAAATATGCAGTCTTCGATGGCCCAAAATGTGCCGTTGCTAACGTTTTAGAGTCATTACATGTGTGTAAGTGCCCATATTCCGCCATTTTGTTGTTTTTGTATCATCCCACATATAAAATCCTGTACTCTGTCATTTACATAGTAAATGAAGTTAACTTGACTGGGTAGGAGGGGGGGGGGGGCGCTTAACTAAGAATCCTCGGAACATTAGTATGCTAGAATAGAAGCCCCCCCCAGTAGTGGTTGAATGATCGATGCGGTATACTTCGAACGAGCAATTAATTAAATTGTATCGTCTGGGTTCGTGGGAATTAACGAGGAGGCAGGCTTAGGGGAAGGTTCGTTTTCACGTGCTGGGCACAGGCCTCTGGCGGGCTAACTAGCATAATAGATAGCACACGTGCAGTCTCTACCCAGTGCTAGCATTGAGGCAACCCTGTGAGCTTTCAAGAGCCCTGTTCTCGTCAACAAAGTAGCGATTTATTCTATCACATTTCTATCAGAACAGGGCCTGAGTTGGCAATCCATAAAATGTTACCTTGCAGCAGTCCGCAATCTACATCTAGTCACCGACTTCCCATTTCCAGGGCATCAGGGCTCCCTCCCTAGGCTCCAGCTCCTTTTGCAAGGCATCAAACGGGTGTCCTCCAGACGGTCCCCTCAGCAGTCCCGGCTACCAATTACACCCAGCATTTTGAGCAGAGTAAGATCTTTCCTGTTTGCTCAGTCCTGTACCTGGGATAGATGCATGATTTGGGCAGCAATGAACATTTGTTTCTTCGGTTTCTTGCGCTCTGGAGAAATATGCACCCCCTCCAGCGCTAATTTCGATCCGGGTGCGCACCTGACAATAGCAGATATCTTGGTGGATGACAGGGCATCCCGTTCCAAGTTGTTTGGACGAATCAAGGCCTCCAAGACAGATCTTTTTAGAGCAGATGTTATAGTAGTACTAGGTGCAACCCTCCAGGAGTTGTGCCCCATCACAGCCATTCTTCCTTTCCTGACACTACGGGGGTGCAGGAGGGCCCACTCTTTAAATTTGAGAACGGATCCTACTTGACCAGGGATCGCTTCGTGGTTGAAGTAAGACGGTTACTCGAGGCAAGTGGGATTGAATCGTCCAGATATTCAGGCCACAGCTTCAGGATTTGAGCTGCAACTACAGCAGCACGAGCTGGGGTGGAAAGTCATGCCATCCAGACTCCAGGTCGGTGGCACAGCTCTGCCCATCTCCTGTATATCAGGCTTCCTCGTGACTCCTTGGCAAGCATCTCAAGTAGCAGCACGAGCTGGGGTGGAAAGTCATGTCATCCAGACTCTAGGTCGGTGGCACAGCTCTGCCCATCTCCTGTATATCAGGCTTCCTCGTGACTCCTTGGCAAGCATCTCAAGTAGCAGCACAAGCTGGGGTGGAAAGTCATGTCATCCAGACGTTAGGTCGGTGGCACAGCTCTGCCTATCTCCAGTATCAGGCTTCCTCGTGATTCCTTGGCAAGCATCTCAAGTAGGCTGGCGTCTCACACAGAGCACTGACAACTGCATGTGACTCTTGAATGCATGGCTATAATTCAGTTGTGTGGATATGGTAAACGCATTATATGGTTGTTAGATGTTTACCTTATCTGAAGAAGTTAGTAGGAATAATAATTATTACAACTATTACACTCCTTCCAAATGAGATAATTACGGAGGATTAATTTGATTATGTACGTAACTCGATGATGGCTTGGGGGGAAAGTACCTTTCCTTGGACCTTAATGCTCTGTTTCACAGAAACATTAATTGTTTTCCCCCCAAGTGCTTGCAATTAAGTCGAGGTGTGAAGAACCACTGGAAACATTTAAATAATATAATACTTGAGTATTTCTTCATCGGGCTCTTAGCAGGAGGGGCTGTATAGTCATTGGCTGATGTCCCATGCATGTAGATGTTATTTTCCCGGATATTACTGAGTTTAGGGTTGGGAATAACTGCACGCGCTGGTGTGATTTAGGTGGATACATCACCATGCACTCTTTAAAGCCCTAAGCTAAATTTTTTAAGGCAATTGAATGTAGAATGCATCATTGACAAGATTTCTGATTTTTTGGTTCCGAGGGATTAGAAGGGTATTTAAAATTTGCATCATAACCCACAAAGAGGATTAAGGAATGTTTCATATGTCTATAAAATTGATATCCTTTTAACTGTTAATTGATTTAATTATGTATATAAGTCATGTGTTTCGTTTTCTCTCACTGCCACAGCACAACAACAACAACAGCACTCAGTCAACTGGTGGAAGTACTCATCGGGTCTGCTGTTTGTTTTAATGGCTGTAGTAGTAGTATATTTGGTTTTCCTTTCAAAATAATGTTGTACGTATGCACATATACTTGCAGCAACTGGAAGTGTAGCCAACACCTTAGATGTAAACCTTGTACTGTTTTTTTGAATGATTTCTGCTTATGTTTGAATTTTCTTTCTATGTTTGACATAATATTGTGTATGTTTGAATTTCTGTATGTTTGTCTGTACTTAATTTATAGGGTGGCTGATGTCCTATCTTGTGTACAGTCTCATATATCACACACATGCACTGTAGTGTGATCTTGGGAGTGTTCGATTGCATGAAGTCCGTCAGTAAACCAAACCTCCTCGGAACCATTGAGAATGTAGAGTTTAATTATAGATATATAGGTTTGCAATAACTGGGTTGGAGGAGGGGATTGGTGTGTACTACACATGCATGCACACACACACGTACACATACACACACACACACACACACACACACATACACATGCACACACACACACACACACACACACACATTTTATATATATTATAATTATCGGATTAAACTATACTCTTAATACTCTTAACTATACTCTTAATACTATATATATATATATATATATATATATATATATATATATATATATATATATATATGTAGTATTAAGAGTATAATTTAATCCGATAATTATAATAATCCGTTTGTGTTTGTGTCTAGTATAGTATAATATTAATTATCTATGCAAGTGTTTAATTAGTATATTATATCAATTGTTTATGTATCTAGTGTTTAAAAAAAAAAATTATAATAATTATATATATATATATATATATATATATATATATACCTATACATAATTATATATATGCCAGGAGCTAGGGTTTACCCCAATTGAAGGGGATTCGAAGTTATATAGGATGTACTCAGTATGTGGATGGCTCAGTTCAGTACTTAATTGCATGCATATGGCCTTAAGCTTCCTTCATATAGCAGTTACTTTGTTTCTTTGTCTGTTGGATTCTTTACTTAAATCACAAGGCTGTCCGAGAAGACATGCCATGCAACGAAAAGGGGATCTAAAGTTCACAGAGGGGTCTGTATATTATTGATCGAAATGTTTGTTTCAGGGGGAATGAATTTTATGGGGGTTCAAATATATAACATGGCATGCCCCTGGGATCGAAGTCCTACATGGCCCCCGGGGAGGTCCTACATGGCCCCTGGGGAGGTCCTACATACGCCCCTGGGGAGGTCCTACATAGGCCCCCGGGGAGGTCCTACATGGGCCCCCGGGGAGGTCCTACATGGGTCCCTGGGGAGGTTGAGGTCCTACATGGGCCACTGG
>CAUJGJ010000082.1:1182500-1185000 GCA_963170055.1 Halisarca cf. caerulea
ACGTATATGAATAGAGTATTACACTTCCAGAATTCGTAATGAAAATTATATAACAAGTGTGTGTGTATGTGTGTGCAATGTGTGTGTGTGTGTGTGTGTGTGTGTGTGTGTGTGTGTGTGTGTGTGTGTGTGTGTGTGCCACTCTGCAGTGTGTATTTTATGTACAGTCAGACCTCACTTACTGTATCCTCACCTCAGATATCCAGTTCCTTCACCTTCCACAGTAGTTATTATCGGAACAAATCTGCAATAATCCTACTGTACACTATACTATTGCTCCCTCATTTATCCAGTTCCTTCACCTTATTTGCACTTTCATCCAGAACAGATGTGTGCGAATAAGTGAGGTCTGATCGTATTATAGTGCATCTCAACGTTTATTCTACCTTCTTGTTACAGCACCCCTCTCAGGTCAATCTGTCCCTGAAATCAAGCACCATCACAATCTAGTAACCCCTTCCTCTACTGTTCCTCCTGGTTCTGAAGAGTACACATCTGGACAGTCATCCACATACTCCCACACAGCACAGGGTTAGTGATACTGGTATACTGGTATGTATAAAGATTAGTGAAACATTGAAATAAGCTGTTTTCAGTGCCCCAAAACATATACTAGGGACAACAATTTAGCTCCCTTATCTATGTATGTATGTGCAAATCATCTCACATATTATTGAGTGCTAATGTACTCCATGGTAAATCCTGTACTTGTGGCTCTTGTGTGTATGTGAGTCTGTATGATTATGCTAGGATGTTTCTTTTTGTACTGATGTACGTATTTTGAAAAGTGTGTGGAGGGGGGGGGGTGGTATGTATATGTATATACGCAAAGATACTAACATACTGTATGGACCGAAACTTTCGCAGTACTGAACTTTCACCATTACAAAAGTTTGAGGTTTTTCACAGTTTAAACTTTCGCGGATGCCAATTTTGAGGAAATTTCACTGACAGCTCAAACATCCTATACATAATTTATTCAATAAAATGGCCATTGAGAAGAAGTCCGTCGACATTAGCAGCATAGCTGCTGTTAATTTATTGTTTCTATCTTTTGAGAGTTCATCTCATATTGCCTGTGCGGTAGAACCAGGTAAAATGTCTTCTAGGGAAGGGAAATTGGACGACTGACCATCCACAGATGAATCTCTTGCAGAGTTGCAGTAGTGTAGGGTTGACATAGCGGTAGTAAAATGAATGGAAATTGTCTGGAATGGCAAGAGGACACAAATAAGTCTTAGAATGTGGCTGCTGTGCGCTCACTATGAAGAAAAATAGTCAACAAAACAAAGGTTCTCTGACAGATCATAATATTGTGGCCGTTTTGACTCCTTGAGAAAGAAGACAATGCTGACTTTCACAGATTATACTTTTCCTGGATGTCCACTGATCTGCGAAAACCTCTAAAGTGGTAGTACTTCAAATGTTTTGGTCCATACGGTATGTACATAAGTGAGTACATATGTGCATCCTTCCGTGTGTATGTGTGTGCATGTGTGTGTGTGTGTGTGTGTGTGTGTGTGTGTGTGTGTGTGTGTGTGTGTGTGTGTGTGTGTGTGCACGTGTGTGTGTGTGTGTGTGTGTGTGTGTGTGTGTGTGTGTGTGTGTGTGTGTGTGTGTGTGTGTGTGCATATATGTGTGTGCATGTGTGTGTGTGTGTGTGTGTGTGTGTGTGTGTGTGTGTGTGTGTGTGTGTGTGTGTGTGTGCACGCGCGCATGTGCATGTGCATGTGTGTGTGTGTGTGTGTGTGTGTGTGTGTGTGTGTGTGTGTGTGTGTGTGTGTGTGTGTGTGTGCACTCATGTGCATGTGTGTGTGTGTGTGTGTGTGTGTGTGTGTGTGTGTGTGCGGGCACGTGGGTGTGCATGTGTGTGCAGGCATACATGGGCACAAGCAAGGTCAAATAATGCCATTACGTTACATGTTAGCTTAGATTAGAAACTTCGGACATGATTCACTGCTTACCATTAGTTACCACTATCGTTCGAATATTAAGCAGTGCATGTGTCACGAATATCAGCTGATATTAGATGTCTGTGTAAAGGGCCATTGTCATGACTACCTTTTCGAGAGAATTCAGCAATTCAGAATTTGAGAGATCAGCAATTTTGAAGTTCTACGCTAGGGCAATTGAATGCGCTAAGGCACCATTGACAAAAGTTACAAATTTGTCTTCAAGGGATTACAAGGGCTTTTTAAAACTTGCATCATAGCTGAAGAAGAGGATTTAATTTAGTAAATGTTTCATCTGTCCATAAATTGATGCCATTGGGTACTATGTGAGTATACTTGTAATAATTGATTTGCTGTATAAACCATGTTTGTTTTCCTCGGGTTTCACAGAACAACAACAACAACAACACTCAATGAACTGGTGGAAATACATATCGGCTCTTCTTTTTGTTTTAATGATTCTAATGATAGCATATTTGATTTTCCTATCAATATATAGTAAAACACTCTTAATAGCATAACACTCTAATGTGTATTTATGTACGCAC
>CAUJGJ010000082.1:1187500-1200000 GCA_963170055.1 Halisarca cf. caerulea
CGCAGGCAAATTCATATAATTCAAGTATGACTTTCAAATGCCATTTTCAAATTCTTCCAGGACGTTATGCACAACATCAGCTGCACCTGCACCCATGCATGTACTCAGGCCCGTAGGCAGGCTTTTGTTTGGGGGGATGCTTTTCAAAGTAAGATGGACAGTGGGGATCTATCAGGCAACAAAATATGGATGACGGGATTTGCATGTCATGTTCTTGTTTCGATCTCCATGCCTTTTTGCTATCAGTTTACATGCAGCTTTAGAAGGCAAATTGATCGATGCACCTCAGTAAATCACTTCAAGATTTTTAAACAAGTACACTGAATTTCCAGCAACTATTGGGTCTGGCAGTTACTGGCCAACAATATGAGAGTAGGTTCAGCTAGTGCGAGAATATTTTAAAGGTACCATTCCTGCAAAAGGGGGGGTGCTAACGCACCCAACGCACCCCCCCCCCCCCCCCTGGCTACAGGCCTGGTACTATAGTGTTGGGCGGCTGGTGGAAGATCATGTGCACTGGCATGCAAATTGCATCTGTCACGTGCACGCGACGTGACCCTCGTTGTCCACCGATAATCACGTGATTTACAGACTCGAGTTCACATAATTGTTTGCCCAGTTTTTGTCCATTTCAAACTAAAGTTCCTTTCGTTTTGAGCTAAATTGTAAGTGAATGTGTATTTAGTGTGTCGTTCTAGGTATGTGGCAAAGCGGGGGCCCGGCCGGGTCGCGATGTCACTTGACGATATGTTTGTCAAATTCAAGTTTGTCAGTGGTCTTGAACCACGAGCCGGGGGTCCGCCCCTGGCACTGCGCATGAAAGTGCACGCGGACGCTATTGTTGGAGAGAATAATGCAAATAGCTCCATGCACGCCCAGTACTTAGTCGTACTTCTGTAGCCTGCATGTGGCGTTTACCATTGGATAGCCTTTTCAGTGCCCCTCCCCCCCCCCCCCCCCCTTAATTTTAATTGTCCAATGTAAACTGCCAAATAGGCGCAGCGGAACCTCAGTCTGTAATCCGACACCTCAATAATCCAACATTCCTTTCAATCCGACCCTCTTATGTGGAGAATTGCTACTATGATGTTGGGACTGTACTAAGAAACACGGGATAATCCGACAACCTCTGTTAGCTGACATCTATTGTGATCGAGGCCCACAGAGTGCCAGATTTTGCCCGGGAGTTTTGCCTGCATATGTACATTGCTGGAAACCTTGAGTCTCTACTCTGGCACTCAAGGGGGCTTGAAAAATAGTGGCAGAATAAGGAGTGACTCTTAAAATAAATGGAGGTAGTGTCCCTCGTAAGAAGAAAATGCATGGTCTGATTAGAATGTAAGATTATTTAAAGGCATTGGATTAAAGAGGTGTTGTTGCACTATATATGGCCTATCTATACGTGTGCATGTGCATGAGTTGGAGCTATAGTTCGACATCTCTGCATGTGGGTGACTGAATAAGTTAAAGTCAAGAGTGACTTGACCCACAGCCCACACCTGCTACCTTTACTGATCCTTTCCTTGTCCCCTTTGACTGACAGTTCCTATTGAATGATGGCAGAAGGTCCACTGAATGGTGATAGTACAAGGCCCTCAGAGAACCTCAGCAACATGGAAGAATCCTCCAGAGAAGGAGAACCAGTCGTCATTGTCCAACACAAGACAACATGTGGGGAGTGCAAGAAGGAATTGAAGAATCCTCATCTGCTGTGTTGTCTCCATTCGGTGTGTGCAGAGTGCCTTCCTAATATGGTAGTGGAGGGTGACCGTGTGAAGTGTGGCCAATGTGGAGACACCTCCACTCACTGTAGCAGCAGTAAGGTGTTTGATAGTGAGTGTCGAGCAGACCTTGTTCGTTGTGTACCAGTCCCAAACGGTCCCCTATCTCGCTACATGGAAGGAATGAAGATTGTAGAAAAAGTAGCCAAAAATGCACTTATTCCTTGTGGTAACAAGAGATGCAGAAGTGCCAACTCAGGATCAACAGCGTACTGTGTGGACTGCAGTATTTTTATGTGTGAACGCTGCAATATAGGTCATGAGGTGAGTGCTTCCTATGAAGACCACACAGTGAAGACACTGGAGGAGATCAGCTCCCTCAGTCCGGAAGATTGCCAGAAAATGTTTTCCAAGACTGCACCTCCCACCACTTGTCCCCAGCACAGAGGAAAGGTTCTAGAGTACATCTGTGAACAGTGTGATCTACTCATGTGTCAAACCTGTGTTATTGATCTTAAACCTCCTCACAACCCCAAGCACATCAGTACCAAATCCAATGTAGCCGGTCACCATACACAGTGTATCAAGATTGCTCATCAGGCTGTGGTCTGCTTTGGTAAGAAATGCGAGACAATGGAGAAGAAGTTCCAGAGTCAGATCAGAACTGTGGATGAGGTGAAAGAGGTATTACTTGTTGATATCGATGCATCCTTCCAGACCATCCATGAGGCAATGAAGAAGAGGAAGGAGGAACTTCGTAGACAGGTCATCACCACAGCAGAAGAGAAGAAGTCTACCATCAGGTCAAAGCTTGTAGTTGCTGAGAGGGAGAAGGAGACATCAGCAAACGCTGAATCCTCCCTTGAGTTTCTCCTAAGCAGTGGTAGCAGTCACGACATGCTAGCTTGTAAGGACCTTGTCCAAACACACCAGTCTGTTGTGACATCAAAATGGTGTCAGGAAGAATTAGAGAGCACAGTGTCTTGTATGTTCAGCCAGACCTTTGACCAAAGCAAGTGTGATTCAGTTTTGAAAGCACTCGAAGTGTTTGGTGATGTAGTGGATGTGTTGGCCTGTCCAGTCAAGTGCACAGTGGAGCCCAAATACGAACGTCTCCAGTTAAACAGCTCAGATCCTGTGACATTAAAGTTGACCACATTTAACAGCAAAGGCATTGCATGTAAGAGAGGAGGAGATAAGGTTGAAGGATTTGTTGTCTCCAAATCCCCTATCCCGGGGCCAGCCATCAGAGCGAGGGTAGTTGATGATAATAGCGGAAGGTACACTTTATCCTTACCTAGCACATACTGCGGAGAATGTGAACTGTCCATTCGAGTGAACAGGAGTGAGATTAGAGGAAGTCCATTTACTGTGACACTCTATCCTCCTCCAGTGTGTCCTGAGCTGTCAAGGAACGTGAAAGACATCAAAGTGCCCAAAGGACATCTTCACATGCAGTTCCCCTACCAACTAGGTGCAGTGTATGGTGTTGCTATATCTCAGAATGGTACCATCTTTGTTAGTGACCCCAACAAACATAAGATTCATGTCTTCAGTAAAGAGCAAAAGCACATGAGAGTCTTTGGCCAACAAGGAATTGGAGTGGGACAGTTGAACAGTCCACTTGGCCTTGCCGTGGACTCTGGGGGACTAGTGTATGTTGCCAGTTTCAACTACAATCACATTAAAGTGTTCAGAGAAGACGGTACCTTTGTCAGGCAGATTGGAGCAGGACAACTCAAGGATACATATAATGTTACAATATACAATCAGCATGTTTATATTGCAGACGGTGGCAACAATAGAATATCAATCTATACCAAGCAAGGTCAGCTTGTGCGCCACATTGGAAAATACGGTAGGGGTCCAGGACAGTTCAGCTTGCCCATTGCAGTTGCCTTCTCACCAGATGGTGACATGTATGTCAGTGACAACCACAACCAACGCATACAAGTACTGGATGTGAACGGACACTTCGTGAGAGATTTTGGTAGAGGTCAACTGAACAACCCTGGTAACCTTGTCATCACTGCTGATGGTGATGTGTTAGTTGCAGACTGTGGTAACGACCGTGTGGCTGTATTTTGTGGCCGTGGGAATACACACCATCTTGAGCACAGTTTACAGGTGAAGCATCCTCCTAGTTTGGCTATTGACAGGCATGGTGACATCCTTGTCAGTGATGGTGAAAACGTTGTCATATTTTAAGTTTATATATAATAATAGTTGTCAATGTTGCTTCATGTATGCTGCATGTGTGGTGCATGTTGTCTGTCTGTAGTGATGAGTGGTTGCTAACAATGTCATTCAGTCAACTTATACTGCATGTGTTGAGATTATAGAACATGTACTTCTTCACTTGATGGTCTTTGTAGTACTGCATGTCTGTATGTGTTGTACTATAGTTGCAGTTTTGGAAATTTCAACTGACATGGTAAATGAAGAGCATCTTGTTATACAAGTGCATTGATATTCTTCTGTGCACATTACAATTGTAGAGTATACGTACAAATCCTTGTGACATTGTTATTGACATTGATGGTGACATTCTTGTCACTAATGGTGATACCAAACAAGTTGTCATATTTTAAGTTTATGTTGTCCATTATTGTTTCCCATTGTTCCATTCTTAACCACGCACTAGTGTTTGTGTGGTATGTGTACTCCACTATAGCTTCATGTGTGGTGTTGTCTGTATGTCTGTAGTGATGAGTGGTTGCTAACAATGTCATTCAGTCAACTTATACTGCATGTGTTGAGATTATAGAACATGTACTTCTTCATTTGATGATCTTTGTAGTACTGCATGTCTGCATGTGTACTTGATGATCTTTGTAGCACTGAATGTCCGCATGTGTACTTGATGGTCTTTGTAGTACTGCATGTCTGCATGTGTACTTGATGATCTTTGTAGTACTGCATGTCTGCATGTGTACTTGATGATCTTTGTAGTACTGCATGTCTGCATATGTACTTGATGATCTTTGTAGTACTGCATGTCTGCATGTGTTGTACTAGTAGCATTTGTTGTTCAGTGACAGTTTTGGAGATGTTTCAACTGACATGCTAAATGAATTAAGAGCATCTTATTATACAAGTGCATTGATATTCTTCTGTGCACATTATACAATTGTAGAGTATACGTTAGTATCTCATACCCGGCATAGATACCCTATATTGTGAGTATCTATATGCTCATACACACGTGTGACACATGAAGAAAATATGGCTGACAGATCGAATGTTATCAGGCGGCTAGTGTGTCCCATACAATATGGCATGCATATAATAATGTATATATACTGTTTCAATTCCAACATGCACAAGTATACAGTTGCATGACGTCCGCCCGCTTATCTGTTCCTCGCGTCCAACCACTTTGATTATATATCCAACCTACCCTCTACATTGGTACTCTATAATACAGAACAGTATTGTAGTGTATAGTCTATATCTTTTGCAAAGTGCACGTTCTAACATTGGATTCTCACGTACTTCAGCAAAATCAAAGTTTTACCACATGTATGCAGGAGACAACAATGATTCCTTATGCTTGTATAGCCGTTCTTGTAGTTCTCCATTACATATTGTATTTCGCACGTCTGCATGGGTATTACACATTTCCGAACATAACTGAGCTGGTCCCATTGAGTGTGAATAAGTGAGAGTTCACTGTATATTGTGTACATAATTTGCTGAGCCCCATGCAGTGGTGTCCTTATTATACAGGTTTCACTGTATAGGACAGTTTCCTGTGGTCCCAGTGGTGTCCTTATTATAAAGGTTTCACTGTACAGGACAGTTTACTGTGTCCCAGTGGTGTCCTTATTATAGAGGTTTCACTGTACAGGACAGTTTACTGTGGTCCCAGTGGTGTCCTTATTACGAAGGTTTCACAATACAGGACAGTTTACTGTAGTCCCAGTGGTGCCCTTATTATAGAGGTTTCACTGAACAGGACACCTTGTTCAAGCACACCAGTCTGTTGTGACGTCAAAATGGTGTCAGGAAGACTTGGAAAGTACAGTGTCTTGTATGCTGACCTTTGACCCCAACAAACGCGATGCAGTTTTAATTGCAAGTACTTGAAGTGTTTGGTGTTGTAGTAGACAGAGCCTGTCCAGCCAAGTGCACTGTGGAACCCAAACCTGAACATCTCCAGTCAAATGGTTCAGATCCTGTGACATTGAAGTTGACCACATTTGACAGCAAAGGCATTGCATGTAAGAGAGGAGGAGATAAGGTTGAAGGATTTGTTATCTCCAAGTCCCCCATCCCGGGTCCAGCCATCAAAGCGAGGGTAGTTGATGATAATAGCGGAAGGTATACTTCATCCTTCCCTAGTACGTACTGCGGAGAATGTGAAATGTCCATTCGAGTGAACGGGAGTGAGATCAGAGGAAGTCCGTTTGCTGTGACCCTCTATCCTCCAGTGTGTCCTAAGCTGTCAAGGAATGTGAGAGACATCAAAGTGCCCAAAGGACGTCTTCAGTTCCCCCACCAACCAGGTAGTGTGTGGGGTATTGCAACATCTCAGAACGATACTATATTTGTTAGTGATCAAGTCAACAATGAGTGCCATGTCTTTAGTAAGGAGAAAAAGCACATTAGAGTCTTTGGCCCACAAGGAAGTGAAGAGGGACATCTGAACAGTCCACATGGTATTACTGTAGACTCAGGGGGACTAGTGTATAGTGCTAATTGTAACAACAACCGGTTTGAAGTGCTCAGAGAAGATGGTACCTTCATCAGGCAGATTGGAGCAGGGCAACTTAAGAATCCCTGGAATGTTGCAATAAACAATCAACAAGTATATATTGCAGACAGTGGCAACAGCAGAATATCAGTCTATACCATGCAAGGTCAGCTTGTGCGCCACATTGGAGAACATGGTAGTGGTCCAGGACTGTTCAACCGCCCTATTGCAGTTGCCTTCTCACCAGATGGGGACATGTACATCAGTGATTACAACAACCATCGCATACAAGTGCTGGATGTGAACGGACAGTACAAGGGAGAGTTTGGTAAAGGTCAACTGAAGCACCCTTTTAACCTTGTCATCACTGCTGATGGTGATGTGCTAGTTGCAGACTATGGTAATAACCGTGTAGCCGTATTTTGTGGTCATGGAAATGCACACCATCTTGTGCACAGTTTTGATTCCAGGAGTCCTATAGGTCTGGCTATTGACAGTGATGGTGACCTTCTTGTCACCGACTATGGTAACAAACAAGTAGTCATATTTCAGGTTTATGTTGTCTAATTATTAGACAACATAAACAATGATTATCTTTTCCCATTGTTCTATGCTCCACCATACACTAGTGTTTGTGTGGTGTGTACTCCACTAGCTTGGTGTATGGTGTTGTCTGTCTGTAGGGATGAGTGGTTTGAAACAATTAATGTCTGCATGTACTTACTGTCAATACTGTGTGACTATAGACAATAGTGAGGTAGGGTTAGATCATGCTCATGCACATGTGTTGTATGCTTATGTGCGTATACCTTCAGTGAATCACATAGTTTATTGCGTGCCTGCAGGCATGTAAAGTACATGCATGTATGTATATTGTATAAATATTATATATGTTTAGGATCAATTATTATTGAATACAGTATCAATGTAATTATAATAATTAAGAATTATTGTGCATGTGCATGTGGTTTGTAATTGGATGATATTTTGTCTATACATACTCATGCATGATGGATATTCAGTGGAACCTGCACTTAAATTTGGGACCTAGCTGATCTGTTTAAATTGGTCTTTGTATAAGGAAGTTGTACTCTTTGGGAAGTTCAAAATGTATTATATATTATCTATATTATAGGGAGGGTGTATTTTGGAACCTCAATTCTTATCCTTTAGAGAGAGGTTTATTATACTGTGCATGAGTCCACTATCAGAGGTCCACTGTAGCTATTGGCATGTATGCACGTATATACATTGTACCCTTACACATTTGCTACATGCATGCAAGATCAAACGATCAATCATGTATATATATATATATATATATATATATATATATATATATATATATATTAATTATATAAAAATATTACAGTGTATAAAATGTCTCTAATCCGAGCCTCTGTAAATCAGCCACACTGTCAAACCGGCCATGTTGCTTGGTCCCAAAACTGACCCACATGCATATTGGAATTGTGACCTCTCTATTCAGGCCATGCACCGCTGAATGAATGGAATCCAAATTTCTTGGTCCCAGGGTGGTCAAGTTAGAGAGGCTTCACTGTTTACAGTATTATATAATTTCAAGAAGTACCTCAGTTCAATGTTGTGGATTCCTCCAAATAATGCATCAAAATCCTCTCCATATAAGGGCGATCCAGACTGGCAGTTCCAAAATATTCCCTCCCTATTTCTTAGAATTTTAAAATTGAACCTCCAAAAGTGGATAACACCCGTAATATATAAAAAGAACAAATGTTCCAGCTGTATTACTATGTGTGTGCATGCTCAACGGTTAGAACCATCGACCCCATCGATCTGCAGTGCTAGCCCAACATGCAGTTCTATATACATAAACAAAGTATCTCATGATGATATAAATTATAGCTGCAATCCAGGAGCATACAAGCTTACCATAAAAATTAATAGAACCATATAGGCGGTTTGTGGGCTTCCACTTCCTTATAAAGGGGACAGATGTATGAACGTGTATATAGTGCAATGTACGGGACAGTATCTACAGTGCAACATTATTATAATGCATGTCAGCATGTGTCTTAAGTTATATCTATAAACACTCTCCCTCTCCCCCCCCCAAATGTATGCCTTATAAGGCATTCCTAATAGACAAACCTGCATGAAGTTTCTGAAGTACTGTGGGTGTATTTGTATAGTGTTTGATATAGTGGTGATAGGACCAATGTTTGACATGAACATCACGCACATTTCCAGTGAACACACGTGAAGTTTCTAAAGCACTGTTAGCGAATTTGTGTAGTGTTGGACATGGTGGTGCTATATAAGACCAATATTTGGCACTAGCATCACGCACATTTCCAGTGGAAGCTTCTGAAGTGCTTTGGGTGTATTTGTGTAGTGTTGGATATGGTGGTGCTAAGACCATGCAATATTTGGCACTAGCACACGCACATTCATGCATATTATTGTGTGTAATAATGATATAGTAGTATGTTGAGTATATGGTATACAATAGTGGAAATGGGAAACCCTCATAAATCGACTCTCCTTGGAACTATTGCAAAAATTACTGTATAGTTTAGTTGGATTTCCTGCATGGTGTGTGTGCATGTGTGTGTGTGTGTGGTACATGCATAGGGGGTTAATGTGTATATATATAGCACACCACACACACATGCAAGCTTACAAACATGCACATGTACACACCTGCACACAAATACATACACATACATGTATACACACATGTACATGACATGTATGTACACACACACACACGCACACACAACACATACACACACACACACACACACACACACACACACACACACACACACGGACATACAGACACAAACACACACACGTACACACATGCACATACACACACACACGCACACACACACACACACACACACACACACACACACACATGCACACACATCACACACACACAAACACACACATGTACATACATGTGTACGCACATACACACAAACACACACATACACACACACACACACGCACACACACACCTACACCCACACACACCCACACACACACACACACACACACATGCACACACACACACACACACACACACACACACACACACGCGCGCGCGCGCGCACACACAGACACGTACACACACAGACACGTACACACACAGACACGTACACACACATCCACACACACGTACACACACGTGCACACACACACACGTACACGCTGCACACACACACACACACACGCACATATGCCTACACACACACGCATACATGCACACACACACACACACACACACACACACACGTGCACACACACACACACACACACACACACACACACACACACACACACACACACGTACACGCTGCACACACACACACACGCACATATGCCTACACACACACGCATACATGCACACACACACACACACACACACACACACGTGCACACACACACACACACACACACACACACACACACACACACACACACACACATACGCACACATGCATGCACGCACGCACGCAAGCACGCACGCACGCACACACACTGCTCGAGGTCTGTATTGTGGAGGGTATAAAGTCACGTGACGTCTGTGTGCCCTATGTTCACGTGATTTTCCGTGTAGTTTGTTGTCGGGAAATTTTTCGTGAACCACTACAGATTTGTAGTCTCGTGTAACACAGACCCGCTTCTCGCCTCCATTTTTTATTATGACGTCATTTGGTCGGCGAGGGGGTATAGCGGCGAGCGGCTGGCGGCAAGATGGTGCGAGCGGCGCCTTTTGCGTTAGCAAAGCGTTCAGTTTATGAATATCATTATCACCATGACAACTGCATATATAATTAGCCACCGATTTTCGGTGGCCAGAACAAGTCGGGTATGTAGGCTGTTCACCAGACCATAGAATCTTAATATGACCAGACCCCTTCTCGCCGACCAAATGACGTCATAATAAAAAATGGAGGCGAGAAGCGGGTCTGTCAGTGTTACACGAGACTAACATATTTGCGCTACTCGAATTTCTCCCAGTTTTTTTCTATTTCAAGCTAGAGTTCCCTTATTATTTGGAGCTAAATTAGATTGTGAGTTATCGTCTATTTTGTGTGTCGATCTGGGTAAAGAGCCGGCACGGGGTATAGTAACGGTGGCTTGACGATGTATTTGAGCATTCGGCCGACGAACCCATGCATGCGGTAAATTTTATAATAATGTTATATTCCAAATTGTTCCATGTCGGATTAGTTCTAATTCAAGTTGGTTCTTGCCTGCATGTGCTGTGTACCATTCGATCGCTTTGCCCCCCGGCCCACCTCCTATAGGGTAAAGTGGTAGTCTGGCGTAGCTCAGACCCAAACTCGCTCGGCCATTTTCGGGGACTGACGTCACCGGGCGAGCGAGAATTCTCGCTCGCCCGGTGACGTCAGTCCCCGAAAAAGGCCGAGCGAGAATCGGGTCGGCAACGCCAGACTAGTAAAGTGGGGTAATTTGATACGCTGGCTGGGGTCGTAATTCGGGATATGGCTTTAACTTTTGATATGCACGGTTAAGCTGTCTAGCCATACTTGCTACTGCAGAACTCCCAATTCATGGAGAAAACTGTGTAGTTTATGATTGACACTTCTTTTGACCCACCATAGATAATATTATCTATGGACCCACCTACCCAAATTACCTATGCCATACCCCAAATTATCCCTCTTTACCTAAACCTTGTCCAGCTGGTCTCCTCCCCTAAAGGAGGTTTGTATATAAAGGCATCACTGCATGTATGCATAGTGTACCATCTGTACATACCGTCTACAGTGTGTATACAGTCTGTCCGTGTGTGAAGTGGAGCTAGCTACTTCGGCATCTCTGCCTGTGGGTGACTGTATAGAGTCCATGCTGAGTGACTTGACCCCGGCACAACCCACACCTGCTACCTTTAATTTACTGATCCCTTCCTTGTCTCCTTTAACTGACAGTTCCTAATATTGAATGATGGCAGAAGGTCCACTGAATGTTGATAGTACAAGGTCCTCAGAGAACCCCGCCACCATGGAAGAACCCTCCAGAGAAGGAGAACCAGTTGTCATTGTCCAACAAAAGACGACATGTGGGGAGTGCAAGAAGGAATTGAAGAATCCTCATTTGCTGTGCTGTCTCCATTCGGTGTGTGCAGAGTGTCTTCCTAATATGGTAGTGGAGGGTGATCGTGTGAAGTGTGGCCAATGTGGAGACACCTCCACTCACTGTAGCAGCAGTGAGATGTTTGATAGTGAGTGTCGAGCAGACATTGTTCATTGTGTACCAGTCCCAAACGGTCCCCTCTCTCGCTACATGGAAGGAATGAAGATTGTGGAAGAAGTAGCCAAAAACGCACCTATTCCTTGCGGCAACAAGAGATGCAGAAGTGCCAACTCAGCATCAACAGTGTACTGTGTAGACTGTGGTATTTTTATGTGTGAACGCTGCACTATAGGTCATGAGGTGAGTGCTCCCTTTGAAGACCACACAGTGAAGACACTGGAGAAGATCGGCTCCCTCAGTCAGGAAGATTGCCAGGAGATTTTCTCCAAGACTGCACCTCCCACCACTTGTCCACAGCACAGAGGAAAAGTTCTAGAGTACATCTGTGAACAATGTGATCTACTCATGTGTCAAGTCTGTGCTATTGATCTTAAACCTCCTCACAACCCCAAGCACATCAGTCTTAAACCCAATGTAGCCGATCGCCACACACAGTATATCAAGATTGCTCACCAGGCTGCTGTCTGTTTAAGTAAGAATTATGAGAAGATTGAGAATAAGTTCCACAGTCAGATCAAAACTGTGGATGAGATGAAAGAGGCAGCACTTGTTGATATCAACACAGCCTTCCAGACCATCCATGAGGCAGTGGAGAAGAGGAAGGAGGAACTTTGCAGGCAGGTCATCACCACAGCAGAAGAGAAGAAGCGTACCATCAGGTCGAAGCTTGTACTTGCTGAGAGGGAGACAGAGACATCAGCAAATGCTGAATCCTCTCTTCAGTTTCTCCTAAGCAGTGGTAGCAGTCACGACGTGCTAGCTTGTAAGGACCTTGTCCAAACACACCAGTCTGTTGTGACATCAAAATGGTG
>CAUJGJ010000082.1:1210000-1230000 GCA_963170055.1 Halisarca cf. caerulea
GATGCTACATTGCAAGATTTCTGGCGTGTGTCACTGTCCATGGTATTGCAGTACAGGTCCATGCAGTCACTGAAGGCATCATCGCATTCTTTCTTTGTCTTTGTGCATGTTCCATAGCACTTGTCGTGATCAAAACAGCAATCTCGGATCCCAGGATATGTTGATTCAAACAACTCTAATTTGAGCTGAGGAGGCAAGCTGTGTATAGTAATATATATGCGCGTGCGCGCGCACGTGTGTGTGTGTGTGTTGTATGTGTTGTGTGTGTGTGTGTGTTGTGTGTGTGTGTGTGTGTGTGTGTGTGTGTGTGTGTGTGTGTGTGTGTGTGTGTGTGTGTGTGTAAGTACATGTGCACGTCAACATGTGTACATGTATGCACATATGATGTGAACACTACACACAACACAAACCTCCATTCCGACTGATGTGCACTGGGCGGATTCAGGCGTGTACCCATCCTTTGGTTTCTTCACTGATCCTATAAATGATAGTTATAAAATTCCCAAAGATGAATAATATACACTGTCAGTCTACATTACACGTAGAATTGGTTCAGCACACATGTAGTGTTAGAAATAAGCACCAAATGACAGTTGGAAAACGTTCTTGCTAGCAGTAGCATTTTCGGTCGGACAAAAAATCAGCTTTGCTCAGACTTATTTTTGGAGAAGTACACATGTGCCACAGTACAAGTGCAGCATGCTGTGTAAAATAAAAACACTCAGTAGAAATGATTGCTAGCATCTCCACCTGCATGTGAAATGAGATGTCAGGTAGTGCAACATGCTGTGTAATATGAGAACACACATACATACATACGTATACACTCTTAGTACAGATGAGGTGGTAACATCATCATGTTCATGTGAAATGAGATGTCAGGTAGTGCAACATACTGTGTAAAAACATAGATAATCTATACATACGTATGTATAGATTATCTATGGTAAAATGAAAACATACGTACATGGACACTTGCAGCATCTATGCTTGCAGTACAGATGAGGTGGTAACATCATCATGTACGTACATGTGAAATGAGATGCCAGGTAGTGCTCAGCCAAATGTCTGACCCAAACTATTTTGGGTTGGACGAAATACCAACATGGTCGGACAATGTCTGAATGCTGACACCGGACATATACACATGGAAACTGGTCAATGAGCAACAATGCAAGCAGGCAAATAGCAAGAACACGTGGCAATGCACAATTTCACTATTCAGACGCCGAATAACGCTAGTTACTTATACCGCAGACATCCTACACTACATGTGTACACACACTGTCGTACTGTGCAGGAATCAGATACAGCAAGTGGTCCACAAAGGGCGCGCTTCCTCACCGACCTTGTGGACACTGAAAAACGCAGTCCGTCGTGTTATCCGGCATAGCCTGGAACATGTTAAGAGTCTTTTTAGACCTCTTGAAGTTCGCATCTCCTGCTGAAGCAGTTTCGGAGAGGAGCGAATACAGATAAACAGCCAAAACGAGCCTTACGAAAAGGGTTCTCTTGTCCGCAAAACCAGCCATCTTCGAATAGCAGTCACGTGACATTAACGTGCATAATATTATGCATGCATGCATGTCAAAATTCGAAGCATGCAGCTTGTGCCATGCATCTATACAAGCACACACACTGCAGTGTACAATCTTTTGTCATGCATGCAGTGTATATAGGCCTATATGATATATAATCTCCATATAAATCGGGAGTTCAGCAGCACGTGTGTAGGTGTACGGCTGCATGGACAGGTTTACCTGCAGCTCGTAAACCCTTCGGATGTTCCTTCAACAATTCGCAAGAATTATAATAATTACTTCAATCAAAAAAACAAACTAGAATAATAGATAAACATAATGTTATAGACTTTGCTTGATCACAAAAAGGACAGAAACGATTAAAACTCTATGTGAGGGGTTTTCGAGGCACAGAAGCAGGACCTCTTCTTGGCATCGATGAAGTGGTTGCAGCCCATGTAGTACGCCGACTTCCACAGGACCTTTGAGGCCATGTCACAGGATTTTCGAAGGTCTTTGTCATGTCTGTGAGCATCAGGAGTAGCGCAGTAATCCTTAAGACAATGTTCAAATTCTTGATCACACTCCTCTCGTGTCTTCCCACATCTTCCGTAGCAGATGTCATGTTCTAGACAACATGTTTTGATTCCCGTAAAGTGGTCTGTTAGAATATCCACATCAACCTTCAGGTTAGATGAGGACAGGGAATGATGGGATCAATATTGGTGTGTGTGTTTGTGTGTGTGTGTGTGTGTGTGTGTGTGTGTGTGTGTGTGTGTGTGTGTGTGTGTGTGTGTGTGTGTGTGTGCGTGTGTGTGTGTGTTAGTGTGCCAAATAGGCATGGTGAACTTCAGTGGGTATGTTGCCAAGAGTGTCCCATAGTCCCACACTACACAGGTCATTGGCTATACATTATGTAGTTCTCACTATACAGTGAAAACTGTCTTGCTGACCACATGTCTACAGAGACCACTGTAGGCTATTACAGTAAAACCTGCCTAATCTGGCACCTTTATAAACCAACATTTGCCTCATCTGGCCAAGATTGTTTGGTACTGACCTCAATAATCCAGCAACCTGCTAATCCAGCACCGTTTTCCACTCCCCACTGGGTAGATTATATGGGCCCCACTGTAATATCATTGAATCTCTACATCAGGACCACCTGTCTACAGAGGCCACTGTAGGCTGCTCCAGGCAGTTCTGAAGCACTACTAATACACCTCTACATCAGGACCACCTGTCTACAGAGGCCACACTTATGTATGTACTTGGTGACTTAGGTGGTATTTACATACGAGCCCTCACTGCATTATGTGAAGCGGTGACCACCCACCAGAGTACAGTCAGATAAAACAAATTTGGTCTTTAGGAGGTGTTCCACCCAGCCTTAGCACAAAGCCATTTCTTACATACTGTAAATATGTACACATGTTACCAGTAAGAAATAAGTTAACTTGTAAACCAATGAACACAGATGATTGTGATAGCTAGAGAGACCCCTGGTTGCCCTGCTAGCAGCTATGTACATAGCATGCTTCGTTGCTTGTACACTCACTTCAATCCCTATGCTTTTGCAGTTGAATGGCTTTGGCTCATACTGCTGGTAGAATTCCTTTCCTGTGGTAGAAACAGTACGGTGAAAACTGGTTGCAATGAGCACACACACACACACACACACACACACACACACACACACACACACACACACACACACACACACACACACACACACACACACACACTGAACTTCTGCTGATGGTGAATAAATCCATGTGACTCAGCTAATGATCTACCACCCAAGGTCAACTGTTTACACTGAGATTCTAATGCACAGTGGAACCTCCGATAGTGGACTCTCTCAGCTTAGGACACTGTACAATGACCTCTCTACAATGGGCACAGCTTGGGGTCCCAAAATACGTGCATCCTCCCTACACGTACATACGTACATAGCTCTTATACATTTTGAACCTACGTACCTACCAAAGAAAGCAAATCTCCTTACAAAAGACAATTGAGTGTGTCCCAAAGTCCTTTATTCAGAGGTTCCACTGTACTGTACCAGTGTCCTCTAGGATTTGTTGTAATGAGACTCAACTGTACGTTTCTCAAGTACACACTGCTAGCAATAGTAACAGCAAACGGGACAGCGCTGGAAGCAAACTCTACACACAAGTACATACAAAATACACAGGTCTGTGCTAGTATGCATGTACACACACACACACACACACACACACACACACACACACACACACACACACACACACACACTTGCATACACACATACACACACATGCACACACACACACACACACACACACACACACACACACACACACACACACACACACACACACACACACACACACACACACACACACACACTTGCATACACACATACACACACACACACACACACACACACACACACACACACACACACACACACACTGTCCACCACAGTGTACTAGTCCCATTATAGTGGCAGTTTATTGAGGTTACACTGCACATGTTTGCTCTGTCATGTCACCTTGTTGTAGGAAGACGAGGGATTGTGATTGAATGGTACATGTTATTATGTAGAAAGATATACACATCAGGGTGGTCACCAGAGAAAAAAATGAAAGAGGGTGGCAGTTGCGTAAGCCAGTAGTAGGCTAGTGCACAGCTGCCATATGATGGCTTCACTTCTATATTATTTAGTATCTTATAATGGGGGAAGTTCACTCAAAGTATATGATATGCACAGTGTCAGTTTTACCTAATCTATCAACTTAAAGTACCTGAACAGAGAAGGAACAACTCTAGTACACAAAGAAAGGATGGTTTAAGCCAAAATTTAAGCAGGGTGGCCCACCCTGCTTAAAAGGGCTGACGAGAACTTTGCATGTGGCAAGTGTGTATGGTTGTTTGGAGTAGTACACAATACCCTATGTCTATGTGCCCTATCCAGATCTCCTCTGTACAGTGGAGACATCTCACAGTCAACCCACGTACGTATGTGATCTGAAACCTCAACATACGTATGAGTACATACTATTCATGTTGTGTTTGGCAAGAGATTAAGCCATAAAAATGGAGGAATGGTCTGTGAGGCTAGACTAAGTGCATGTGCTGACTTCCCTCACTTCCTGGAGATTAGCTCAACACCACCTCCTGGTTACCAACCACACAAGACACTGGTCTCATCAGGTCAACTAGTCAGTGTGCAAGGACCTCTTTGAAGGAGGAACACTTTTAGTTTCAGAATGGGGAACTGTTCATGATCTCAGCCTTCACAGTGTGGAATTCCAGGACCATGTGTGGTTGCAGACAGGGCCACAGGCTGTATTGTCCTACTGCTCTGTAGTGGATTCTCACAATAGGATGTGTGGTGATCTGACACCTCTAACTTCCACACGAGATCACAACATAAACTACTAAAACTTTCTCTGTTGTAGGAGCACAGACCATGCTTGTGGCTGTGTTTGTGGTGGAGTGTGTTTGGTGGGCGTATAGTGTGCGCTTTAGAATAATGTTCCTACTTACAAACGTGTGCTTGTGTGTGTGTGTGTGTGTATTCATGTATACGTATGTATGTATGCACGTGAAAGAGGAATGTACGTACATATACATATGTGCTCATTTTCAGGGGGGGGGGGGGGGGGTATATTTCACAAATCAAAAACTGCTAAAAAAGGCATTGCAATACGTATGTACGTAGCTGTTTCATTCAAGTGACTCCAATGAAACAGCTATTGCAAAGCCTCCAGACTCCAGACTTTACAGCAGACAGCTTGTCCTGAAGAGAATAAAATGTGTGATTTAGTGAAGAACATGGATGGTCTGTGATCTCACACAGCTAGAAGGAAACAGCATGCCCTCAGCTTCCTGCCATCACTGGATCATCAGTGTGCGAACATAGTCCATCATCAAGTGACTGACACTGCAGTGTGGATTGTGGTTGGTGTCTGTGTATGTACATATATCAACCACAACACTGAGTCACCCACTGGATCATCAGTGTGCGAATATAGTCCATCATCAAGTGACTGATACTGCAGTGTGGATTGTGGTTGGTGCCTGTGTACGTATATCACCACAACACTGAGCTATCCACTAGATCATTGGGGTGTTAACATACATACATACGTACATACATATGTACGCATGTACGTGATCAAGTGACTGATGCTGCAGTGTGGATTGCGGTTGGTGACTGTGCACAATGCACATCAACCACAACCCTAAGCTATCCACTGGATCATTGGTGTGTGCACATACATACATACGTACATACGTATGTACATAATCAAGTGATCGATACTGCAGCGCTGATTGTGGTTGGTACCTGTGTTGGTTGCCATCAACCACTATCTCCAGCTTCCCGCTAGTAGACAGCCACAACCACAATCTCCAGCTTCCCGCTAGTAGACAGCTACAACCACAATCTCCAGCTTCCCACTAGTAGACAGCCACAACCACAATCCATACAGCCACATTGGTCATTTTACCACAAACAACACAGC
This sequence comes from Halisarca cf. caerulea, assembly GCA_963170055.1. NCBI lineage: Eukaryota > Metazoa > Porifera > Demospongiae > Chondrillida > Halisarcidae > Halisarca > Halisarca cf. caerulea. The sequence continues at coordinate 1,216,035 of CAUJGJ010000082.1, forward strand.
GGCCATTTTATCCACAACACTTACATACAGCAGACATTTTACCTGTTACATACGTACGTATGTACCCACAGCACATGGAGCAGCCATTTTACCCAGTTTCATACCCAGATTGTCTAGTCTTGCGCCTCGCAGACTTGCTTCTCACCTCACTGACCAAATGACATCACAATAGTAAAATAGAGGCAAGAAGCAGGTCTGTGAAGTGCAAGACTACACTCCATCACTTGGATGCTGTTTCATGACATCATACCATCGCAGATAAACGATGACAATGTCGAAGAGGGTGGGTATAAAGTGACAATTGAGTAATGTCCGGGTCCAGGCCTGAGACAAAGTACTTATGTACATATCATTCACAAAACACTCACACACAGCTGTCATTTGCCTATCATACTTGTGTACGTACGTACGCACGTACGTATGCATAACACACACAGTAGTCATTTACCGGACGCAGTGGTCATTTTACCCACAACACACACAGCAGTCGTTAACCTGACGCAGTGGCCATTTTACCCACAACAAACACAGCAGTTGTTAACCTGACGCAGTGGCCATTTTACCCACAACAAACACAGCAGTTGTTAACCTGACGCAGTGGCCATTTTACCCACAGCAGACAAAATACGTACGTACGTACACTTGCCCTATTCCAATGACAGGAAGTAATACGCACAAGCAGAGTGGACTGGTCTGGGACTGAGACAATACATGTGAACTCCACCACAACCCATCCAGCAGTGTGAATCTTCTGAGGTACACACACTAGCTACTCAGCCACTCACTACAGTCATTAGCTACTCAGCCACACACTACAGTCATTAGCTGCTCAGCCACACACTACAGTCATTAGCTACTCAGCCACACACTACAGTCATTAGCTGCTCAGCCACACACTACAGTCATTAGCTACTCAGCCACACACTACAGTCATTAGCTACTCACCCACTCACTACAGTCATTAGCTACTCAGCCACACACTACAGTCATTAGCTACTCAGCCACACACTACAGTCATTAGCTACTCAGCCACACACTACAGTCATTAGATACTCAGCCACACACTACAGTCATTAGCTACTCAACCACACACTACAGTCATTAGCTACTCAGCCACACACTACAGTCATTACCTACTCAGCCACACACTACAGTCATTAGCTACTCACCCACTCACTACAGTCATTAGCTACTCACCCACTCACTACAGTCATTAGCTACTCAGACACACACTACAGTCATTAGCTACTCAGCCACTCACTACAGTCATTAGCTACTCAGCCACTCACTACAGTCATTAGCTACTCAGACACACACTACAGTCATTAGCTACTCAGCCACACACTACAGTCATTACCTACTCAGCCACTCACTACAGTCATTAGCTACTCAGTCACACACTACAGTCATTAGCTACTCAGCCACACACTACAGTCATTAGCTACTCAGTCACACACTACAGTCATTAGCTACTCAGCCACACACTACAGTCATTAGCTACTCGGGCATGCAATACAGTCATCAGCTACTCAGACATGCAACACAGAGGAAACTCTGAATATAGGACACTTTTGACTAGTTTTGCTTGCTCTTTGCAAAGAAGTTGTTCTCCTTTGGAGGGAAGCATTGCATTTTGAACCATGGGGAGGAATCATTTTGCGACCTCAAGTTGTGTCCTTTGTAGAGAGGTTCATTACGTGTACTGTGTCCTTATTTGGGAGAGCCCACAATTGGAGATTCCACTGTAAAGAAGCCACTAAAGTGCAGGCTATTGCAGCCAACCCAAAACACCCAGCCATTTTGTAGTGACAGCCACCGAATAATGGCTGGTTGGGATGAGCACCAGACAAACTGAAATTATGCTGAAACAAACACACTACAAGCACACAAATCCTACCTCCCACCATAGATACTAAAAACATGCTTTAATAGTTTCTATGCTATGCGACATCCCACACATCCCACACACACACACACACACGTACACACACACACACACACACACACACACACACACACACACACATACGTACCTATCTACTATAATTAGCATAGAAAACAAGCTACTGAGGCGTACATTATAAGCTCTCAGACACACACCAGAGGCTAGATCACAAGCATAGGCTAGCAACAATGCCGGTGACTCTTTATACGTAAAGTATCAAGTATCAAGGTCAACTAGTCAGTGTGCAAGGACCTCTTTGAAGGAGGAACACTTTTAGTTTCAGAATGGGGAACTGTTCATGATCTCAGCCTTCACAGTGTGGAAGTCCAGGACCAGGTGTGGTTGCAGACAGGGCCACAGGCTGTATTGTCCTACTGCTCTGTAGTGGATTCTCACAATAGGATGTGTGGTGATCTGACACCTCTAACTTCCACACGAGATCACAACATAAACTACTAAAATTTTCTCTGTTGTAGGAGCACAGACCATGCCCATGGCTGTGTTTGTGGTGGAGTGTGTTTGGTGGGCGTATAGTGTGCGCTTTAGAATAATGTTCCCACTTACAAACGTGTGCTTGTGTGTGTGTGTGTGTGTGTGTGTGTGTGTGTGTGTGTGTGTGTGTGTGTGTGTGTGCTTGTGTGTGTGTGTGTGTGTATTCATGTATACGTATGTATGTATGCACGTGAAAGAGGAATGTACGTACATATACATAGGTGCTCATTTTCAGGGGGGGGGGGGGGTATATTTCACAAATCAAAAACTGCTAAAAAAGGCATTGCAATACGTACATACGTAGCTGTTTCATTCAAGTGACTCCAATGAAACAGCTATTGCAATGCCTCCAGATTCCAGACTTTACAGCAGACAGCTTGTCCTGAACAGAACAAAATGTGTGATTTAGTGAAGAACATGGATGGTCTGTGATCTCACACAGCTAGAAGGAAACAGCATGCCCTCAGCTTCCTACCATCACTGGATCATCAGTGTGCGAACATAGTCCATCATCAAGTGACTGATACTGCAGTGTGGATTGTGGTTGGTGACTGTGTATGTATATCAACCACAACCCTGAGCTATCCACTGGATCATTGGGGTGTTAACATACATACATACATACATACGTATGTACACATGTACGTGATCAAGTGACTGATGCTGCAGTGTGGATTGCGGTTGGTGACTGTGCACAATGCACATCAACCACAACCCTAAGCTATCCACTGGATCATTGGTGTGTGCACATACGTACATACGTATGTACATACGTACGTACGCACGTATGTACATAATCAAGTGATTGATACTGCAGCGCTGATTGTGGTTGGTACCTGTGTTGGTTGCCATCAACCACAATCTCTAGCTTCCCGCTAGTAGACAACCACAACCACAATCTCCAGTTTCCCGCTAGTAGACAACCACAACCACAATCCATACAGCTGCATTGGTCATTTTACCACAAACAACACAGCGGCCATTTTATCCACAACACTTACATACAGCAGACATTTTACCTGTTACGTATGTACGTACCCACAGCACATGTAGAGGCCATTTCAACCAGTTTCGTACTCAGATCTTCTAGTCTTGCACCTCACAGACTGCTTCTCACCTCACTGACCAAATAACATTGCAATATTAATAATAAAATTGAGGCAAGAAGCAGGTCTGTGCAATGCAAGGCTACACTCCATCACTTGGATGCTGTTTCATGACATCATATCAGCCCAGATAAACAATGACAATGTCAAAGAGAACGTGTATGAAAAGACATCTGAGTAATATCCAGGTCCAGGCCTGAGACAACGTACTTATGTACATATTATTCACAAAACACACACACACAGCTGTCATTTACCTGTCACACTTGTGTACGTATGTACGTATGCATAACACACACAGCAGTCATTTACCGGACGCGGTGGCCATTTTACCCACAACACACGCAGCAGTCGTTAACCTGGTACGGTGGCCATTTTACCCACAACACACGCAGCAGTCGTTAACCTGGTACGGTGGCCATTTTACCCACAGCAGACTAAATACGTACATACATACACAAGTATCTACGTATGTTGTGGTCACAGCGCCCCATTCCAATGACAGGAAGTAATACGTACAAGCAGAGTGGATTGGTCTGGGACTGAGACAATACATGTGAACTCCACCACAACCCATCCAGCAGTGTGAATCTACTGAGGTACACACAATAGCTACTCAGCCACATACGTACGTACCATGATCATTAGTTGGTCAGCCACACACTACAGTCATTACCTACTCAGCCACTCACTACAGTCATTACCTACTCAGCCACTCACTACAGTCATTACCTACTCAGCCACACACTACAGTCATTAGCTACTCAGCCACACACTAGTCATTAGCTACTCAGCCACACACTACAGTCATTAGCTACTCAGCCACACACTACAGTCATTAGATACTCAGACACACACTACAGTCATTAGCTACTCAGACACACACTACAGTCATTAGCTACTCAGACACACACTACAGTCATTACCTACTCAGGCACACACTAGTCATTACCTACTCAGCCACACACTACAGTCATTAGCTACTCAGACACACACTACAGTCATTAGCTACTCAGCCACACACTAGTCATTACCTACTCAGCCACACACTACAGTCATTACCTACTCAGCCACACACTACAGTCATTAGCTACTCAGCCACACACTAGTCATTAGCTACTCAGCCACACACTACAGTCATTAGCTACTCAGCCACACACTACAGTCATTAGATACTCAGCCACACACTACAGTCATTACCTACTCAGCCACACACTACAGTCATTACCTACTCAGCCACACACTACAGTCATTAGCTACTCAGCCACACACTACAGTCATTAGCTACTCAGCCACACACTAGTCATTACCTACTCAGCCACACACTACAGTCATTAGCTACTCAGCCACTCACTACAGTCATTACCTACTCAGCCACACACTACAGTCATTAGCTACTCAGCCACACACTACAGTCATTACCTACTCAGCCACTCACTACAGTCATTAGCTACTCAGCCACACACTACAGTCATTAGCTACTCAGACACACACTACAGTCATTAGCTACTCAGCCACACACTACAGTCACTAGCTACTCAGCCACACACTACAGTCATTAGCTACTCAGCCACTCACTACAGTCATTAGCTACTCAGCCATGCAATACAGAGGAAACTCTGAATATAGGACACTTTTTGCAAAGAATTTGTTCTCCTCTTTGCATTTTGAACCATGGGAAGGAATCATTTTACAACCTCAAGCTGTGTCCTTTGTAGAGAGGTTCATTACGTGTACTGTGTCCATATTCGGGAGAGCCCACAATTGGAGATTCCACTGTAAAGAAGCCACTAAAGTGCAGGCTATTGCAGCCAACCCAAAACACCCAGCCATTTTGTAGTGACAGCCACCGAATAATGGCTGGTTGGGATGAGCACCAGACAAACTGAAATTATGCTAAAACAAACACACTACAAGCACACAAATCCTACCTCCCACCATAGATACTAAAAACATGCTTTAGTTTCTATGCTACACCCCTCCCCCCACACATCCCACACACACACACGTACACACACACACACACACACACACACACACACACACACACACACACACACACACACACACACACATACGTATCTACTATAATTAGCATAGAAAACAAGCTACTGAGGCGTACATTATAAGCTCTCAGTCACACACCAGTGGCTAGATCACAAGCATAGGCTAGCAACAATGCCGGTGACTCTTTATACGTACGCTGTTCCCTGTTCACTATGTATGACTGGAGAAACTATAGCTGTCAAGCAGAAATACTATCGTTCGCATGACTGGAAGAAACTGACCTTCTGGGCATTCGAATTCACATTTCTGCGTGCTGGGCGGCAACTTGTCGAACCTCCTCATCACACTCTCCAGCTGTGCCATGTGCTTGTGTGCTTCGTCTCTGGATCCACCTTCGCCATAGCCAATAAATGTCACAAGAAAAAGAACTGCTAAACTCTTCCAGGGCATTTCTAGATTGGCCGAGCCTTGGGCAACTTGAAGACTCGAGAGCTTACTGTACAACCGCTGCGTGTCAAACGCCGCATTCCAGTGACTAGCAGCTGAATCACTTGACTATCAGGTGACTAAAAATGGCCGTCTATTGCAGCGAAAGTTTTGCATTTCAGCCGTTGATTTAGTTTATTGCAGGCACTACATGTGAAATGAATCCTAAAAGTACAGATAATCTGAAAGGTAAGTATCTAGTAATACCATTAGCTGTTAAGCCTCTTCTCTTCAGTCCTGTGCAGTGTTAGACTGCTTACATGTACTTGTGTATGTTGTACTGTATTGTAGTGCACTTGTATTGTATTGTATTTGTATTCTACTGTATTGTACTGCATTGTATTGTAGGATCATTTTACAAAGGTTTTGTTGCTCCTTCAGCTCAAAGCTGGTATGAATAGGACCATATGCATTAATATATATATATTCATATAGTCATCACTGGTCATATAGCCAAAACGGCCCTTGACCTCATCAGAATAAATCATTATGTCCTGTATCTGACAGCAGGCAAGGAGTCAGCCCTGCATGACAGCAGGCATATACATGATACAGTCGTGACTCTTTAATCCCGCCACATCCTTTGCACTAAGAGACGCAGGATTAAAGAGTATACTGGATTAGATTCACTGTGCACATTAGGTACACTTTTCTACTGGCTGGATAGCAAGGGTTCTGGTTTATCAAAGGCTGGATTAAAGAGTCACGACTGTGCATGTACATTTGTATACGTACACAAGACATTCGATGTACGTATATGATGCGTGTATATAATTACACGGGTGTGATAGAAATTCAGTTTAATCAAAATCATTAAACACTGTCACACTCAAGGACCAACAGCAAATCAGCTTTCAATACACACAAACTGTATATATGTATAGTACAGAATGTTTATTATTACGCAATTCTACTCAATATTATTTTTTCTTATTTCGCATAATGTGATTGATGGACTGACACGGTACAATGTCTGGTGCTGACTGTAACAGTGGTGTGAGGGTTGGAGGTGATAGGGAGTGGTTGGAGGAGTGACATGGTACAATGTCTGGTGCTGACTGTAACAGTGGTGTGATGGTTGGAGGTGATAGGGAGTGGTTGGAGGAGTGGCATGGTACAATGTCTGGTGCTGACTGTAACAGTGGTGTGAGGGTTGGAGGTGATAGGGATTTTGAAGAGTGTGAGGTTTATTTGAATGACCACATATCCACCCTTCACACCTGTTCCACTATTCTGTTTGCTCAAGCCCTCCTGCCGAGGTGGCCTTGTGACTTAATGTCTCTCATTTAGCCTGCGCATATGTCTGAGGCTAGTCTAGCATAGCAGACCTACACTTCCGCCATTTTATAGCAAGGCTATTGCCACCTATTGGGTTGTGAAAACGGGAGAAAAGGTCAGCGATGCCAACTTGATAATACCACATATGTACATACATATGTACGTATGTATGTGTGATCGGGTTATAGTGATGAATGATGGAAATACATACAAAAGTACCAAGCAAGTGTTATATGTGGTAGGTAAATCACAAGGAATTCACGTGTTGTTGAACCTTATGCATACATATGTACGTATTTCCCTACCTTGCATACAAAGTGGTGTGATGTTGTGTAAAAATCGCTTGGTACATACATACAGTTGAACCTCACCACAATGAACCCTGGATACAATGAACTCTCTGATATAACAAACATAGACCTTAGAATGTACACCTATTTACTCTAAAGTAAATGAACCCTGATGTAGTGAACACCCTGATGTAGTGAACACCCTGATGTAGTGAACACCCTGATATAGTGAACACCCTGATGTGGTGAACCTTTTTCGTGGTCCTGAGGTGGTTCATTATACTGAGGTTTCACTGTAGATATTCGATACTACGTGCAATTGGTATATAGAATATCTATGGTACATACTTGTTGTTCAAGCCTTATCTTTCCCTGCCTTACAGTCGAGCATTATGAACGTAAGGCTGTTCGCTACTACGACCAGGGACCACAGGGTGACACTGAACTCAGGGTCACCTCCGCCAACAGAACTCAGGATTATGTCAAGAAAGCATCAGTCATCCTTGAGGTATTGCTGGTATTGCTGAACATGTGTGTGTATATATATACATACGTAGTATAGAGCTAAATAGATATACAAATATTTGTATTAATATACACACACGTACATATACGTACGCACGCACACACACACACACACACACACACACACACACACACACATACACACACACACACACACACACACACACACACACACACACACACACACACACACACAGTGAAATGTTGTGAGTTGTCAGTGCATTTTTCATTGCCAAAGACTGGACACCACATGCAATACTCGTGTTGATCCATCATAAAAGCAGGGGGCAAGTACAATGTTCTCTTTAGTGAAGCTCTGTTAACTGTTTCCCTTTTAAGTTGCATATTTCTTCTCCTCCCCATTTCCCAGAGCAAGAATGTTGTGGTTGTTAGTGGTCACGGTGCAGTCTGCTCACGAGTGGTCACAGTTGCTGAGCTCATGAAGAAGAAGTACAAGGTGAGGCTGGTACATATGCCTGTCCTAGCCCATACAGGGTTGAGTACAGGGTTAGCTGCTATACTGTCCTGCACTGTGAAACCTCTCTAGTCCCTCCCCCTATCATTTGCCAAACCAGCATATCCACCCTATTTTCTGAAAAACAAATTAAAATGCATGTACTGAGTGCACACCTCATTAATCCACTAACCCCGCTAATTCACCATAACACTTTCAATACCATTTGTGGCGGATTAGAGGGTTTCACTGTGGGGTGTGATCTGAGGTACGTACATACGTACACTCAGTTACACGTCTCGCCTAGAGAGGAGTACGGGGCTAGCGGCTAGACCATCCTGTATGTTGAGGGGGTGTGGTCTTAGGTACATACAGAACTCAGTCAAACTAGCTAGTGCTATGTACTTGAATGTAATCTTTTCTCTTCTTGTTGCAGAAGAGTGGGTTTAAACAGGAGTGCAAGATAAAGTATATAAAGTGAATGAATGAATGTGTGTGTGTGTGTGTGTGTGTGTGTGTGTGTGTGTGTGTGTGTGTGTGTGTGTGTGTGTGTGTGTGTGTGTGTGTGTGTGTGTGTGTGTGTGTGTGTGTGTGCGTGCATGCACACGCATGCATGTGTGTGTGTGTGTGTGTGTGTGTGTGTGTGTGTGTGTGTGTGTGTGTGTGTGTGTGTGTGTGTGTGTGTATGAGCGTGTGCGTGCATGTGTATATGTGCACGTGTGCATATGCTTCTCTGTGCAGATATTTAATGTACGTAAGTGAAGTGTACTGATCTACATGTGCTATAACATCTTACTTATTAATGTTTTTCATTTCGACATATTTTTGGATGTTATTGATGTTGTTGTATTTACTTGTCTCAGAACTGAAGATGTGTGGGAACCCACTAAGGAAGGCCTGGATCCGTGAGTTCTACGTATACATGATGTGTGGGTACAGGTTGTGTGTGTGTGTGTGTGTGTGTGTGTGTGTGTGTGTGTGTGTGTGTGTGTGTGTGCGTGTGTATGTGTGCATGTGTGTGCATGCATGCATGCATGCCTCTCTCTCTCTGTGTGTGTGTGTGTGTGTGTGTGTGTGTGTGTGTGTATGTGTGTGTGTGTGTGTGTGTGTGTGTGTGTATGTGTGTGTGTGTGTGTGTGTGTGTGTGTGTGTGCGTGTAGTTTGTCTATATTGAGTGAGTCAGAAGGTTGCATGCAGTCATCCTCTGTGTGCATGAGCTAGTCCATGTTGTGATGTGATTTGCTTGTGTGCTTATCCACTTCGTAAACCTTCACTCCTAGATTGAGAGTAGTCAAGAGAATACCGTCCATCACCATCACCATGGAGACACCACACCCATCTCCACCCTCACCTGCAGTCACTTCTGTATCGTCGTGATCTAACTTGATGTAGATTTTTAATTCACTGTTGTGTTTCATTTTTGTCTCTACACCATGCATGTATAGTTCAAGCGTAACATGAACTTTTTTCAAACTATCCCATCCATGCACGTGTATGCATCAACATACATACATGTCTGCACATCTTTGCAGTGGTCAAATTGCAGCATTATTTATTATCATGCACATGTATACACTTATATGTACTTCTGAATCAATTGATTTTCGAAAATGCATTATATATAATATTGAGTATACTGGTAGAATACAATAATATGATATAATTATTATGCATTAGTGCTGATATACGTGTATATATATATATATATATATATATATGTAATACTATCATATGAAGCTTAAGCAATATTGTAAGTATAATATACAATTATAGTGCATGTACTGCAAGTACTTGCATTGCTATATGAGCCACGTACACTATACAAAAAGTTAAGGCGACAGAAGTGAAACTAATTAGAACAAACATGCATATGTATACTGTGTAAGTTACAGTATTAATCAGTATTTGTGCGTATGGTACATATAGCTAGACCAGCGGTTAAAGGTTAATGTTGGAAAACACAAACTTAAAATTATATAGTAATACATTAAAATATAGCAACTGTTCCATAAAGCCCACAGGTGACAAGAATGTCACCATCACTGTCAATAGCAAGACAACAAGGATTATCCACTTGAAAACTGTAAACAATATTGCAGTTATTTCCACAGCAGTCGAATACGGCTACACGACTTTTACCAATGTCTGCGACTAGCACATCACCATCAGCAGTGATAACAAGGTCATGAGGGTGCTTCAGTTGACCTTTACCAAATTCTCTCTTGAATTGTCCGTTCACATCCAGCACTTGTATGCGATGGTTGTGGTTGTCACTGACATACATGTCACCATCTGGTGAGAAGGCAACCGCAACAGGGTGGTCGAACTGTCCTGGACCACTACCACGTTCTCCAATGCAACGCACAAGCTGACCTTGCTTGGTATAGATTGATATTCTGCTGTTGCCACTGTCTACAACATAAACTTGTTGATTGTATATTGTAATATTATACGGAGTCTTGAGTTGTCCTGCTCCAATCTGCCTGACAAAAGTACCATCTTCTCTGAACACTTGAATGTGGCTGTTGTAGCAATTTACAATGTACACAAGTCCCCCAGAGTCAACAGCAAGGCCATACGGACTGTTCATCTGTCCTTCTCCACTTCCTAGTTGGCCAAAATCTCTCATGTGCTTTCTCTCTTTACTGAAGACATGAATTTTATGTTCGTTGTCGTCACTAATAAATATAGTACCGTTCCGAGATATAGCAGCACCATACACATCACTTGGTTGGTGGGGGAATTGAAGACGTTCTTTGGGCACTTTGATGTCTTTCACATTCCTTGACAGCTTGGGCCACACTGGGGGACAATAGAGTGTCACAGGAAATGGACTACCTCTAATCTCACTCCCGTTCACTCGAATGAACAGTTCACATTCTCCACAGTATGTACTAGGGAAGGATAAAGTGTACCTTCCGCTATTATCATCAACTACCCTCGCTTTGATGGCTGGACCCGGGATGGGGGACTTGGAGACAGCAAATCCATCAATCTTGTCTCCTCCTCTCTTACATGCGATGCCTTTGCTGTCAAATGTGGTCAATTTCAATGTCACAGGATCTGAGCCATTTGACTGGAGTTGTTCAGGTTTGGGCTCCACTCTGCACTTGACTGGACAGGCTCCGTCTACTACAACACCAAACACTTCAAGTGCTTTCAAAACTGCATTGTGCTCCCTGGGGTCAAAGATCAGCATACAAGATACTGTGCTCTCCAACTCTTCCTGACACCATTTTGACGTCACAACAGACTGGTGTGTTTGGACAAGGTCCTTACAAGCTAGCACGTTGTGACTGCTACCACTGTTTAGGAGAAACTCAAGGGAGGATTCAGCATTTGCTGACGTCTCCTTTTCACTCTGAACAACTACAAGCTTTGATCTGATGGTATTCTTCTTCTCTTCTGCTGCAGTGATGACCTGCCTACGAAGTTCCTCCTTCCTCTTCTCCACTGCCTCATGGATGGTCTGGAAGGCTGTGTCAATATTGACAAGTGATGCGTCTTTCATCTCGTCCACAGTTCTGATCTGACTCTGGAACATCTTCTCTATCTTCTCGTACTTCTTGCCAAAGCTGACTACAGCGTGGTGAGCCACCTTGATAGAGTGAGTTAGGCGATCAGCTACCTCGTCGCTGAGAAACACTGGAGTGTGTGAGGATTTGCGGTCCACAGCACATGCTTGACACATCAGAAGATCACACTGTTCACAGATGTACTCTAGAACCTTTCCTCTGTGCTGTGGACAAGTGTTGGGAGGTGCATTCTTGGAAAACCTTTCCTGGAAATCTTCCTGACTGAGGGAGTTGATCTCCTCCAGTGTCTTCACTGTGTGGTCTTCAAAGGGAGCACTCACCTCATGACCTATATTGCACCGTTCACACATAAAAGTACCACAGTCCACACAGTATACTGTTGATGCTGAGTCAGCACTTCTGCATCTCTTGTTACCGCAAGGAATAGGTGCGTTTTTGGCTACTTTTTCTACTGTCTTCATTCCTTCTATGTAGCGATATAGGGGGCCGTTAGGAACTGGTACACAACGAACGATGTCTGCTTGACACTCACTATCAAACATCTTACTGCTGCTACAGTGAGTGGAGGTGTCTCCACATTGGCCACACTTCACACGCTCGCCCTCCACTACCATATTAGGAAGGCACTCTGCACACACCGAATGAAGACAGCACAGCAGATGAGGATTCTTCAATTCCTTCTTGCACTCCCCACATGTCGTCTTGTGTTGGACAATGACGACTGGTTCTTCTTCTCTGGAGGGTTCTACCATGGTAGCAGGGTTCTCCGAGGACCTTGTACTATCACCATTCAGTGGACCTTCTGCCATCATTCAATAGGAACTGTCAGTCAAAGGAGGCAAGGAAAGGATCAGTAAAGGTAGCAGGTGTGGACTGTGGGTCAATTAAGTCACTTTGGACTCTAACTTATTCGGTCCCACACATGTAGAGATGGGGATAGGTGGACTGCATACATGCAGACGTCATGCATGCGTGCAAGCATGTAGTGAGCCCCTGTTCGGGTGTAGGCCGACTGGACAAGGCGTAGGAGGTGGGTACACATGTAACAGGCAAGGACCGAACTAGCAGTTGTTCGGCATGGTGCAAGTTGGAATCGACGATCGATCGTCGGTAAACAACGCTACCCCGTACTACATGCCCAGATTGACACACAAAATAGACGATAACTCACAATTTAACTCCAAATGAAGAAACTCTAGCTTGAATACGTACAAAACTGGGGCGAGAGTTGAGTACCGTAGAGCGGGAAATTTTCGCGAGGTAATATTTTCGCTATATTCGCGAATTGTACGGATTCGCGAAACTTTAACTGCGAAAATTTCGACAGATGCGCACTAAAATCGGGAAAACAGCTTGCTGTAACAAGATTCTCTAAGGTATGGAGCGTTAAACTCAGCGAAAAGCACGCTCCGAACTTGAAATGGTCTAGAAATGGACGCAAACGACTTGAAACGTAAAAAAAAGGCAAATAAAAATCTTCACATCGCGAAAATCACATTTTACTTCGATTCGCGAAAATTTATGCCGCGAAAATTTCCCGCTCTACGGTAATACCCGACGTCACGTGACTAAAATTATGTTCGCAACCTACCTTTTAAAAGGTTACAAATGTTAGCGGGTACTAATTTTAGCGTTTTTCGGTGGCCAATATTTAGCGGGTACTTATTTTAGCGATTTGATAGCATTATTGTACCAAATCTGTAGTTAGCGATTTTGGAAATGTTATCTCCTTTTCCAATTCTTATCTAAATCACCATGTCTAATCTTTATATAGAGTACTATACTATGGAAATCGAAAGGTGCAGAAACGAAACACTGAGATCACAAAACTTAAGCTTGTAGATACG
>CAUJGJ010000082.1:1235000-1240000 GCA_963170055.1 Halisarca cf. caerulea
AATTAACCTTTAAGTTACCTCCTCCTCTCTTACATGCAATGCCTTTGCAGTCAAATTAAATGTGCACATGCACTGCTATTATATATTCACATGATATATTATAAACCATATTATACAAAAAACATTTAAAATGGATAATAAAAGATGTAGGGATGAAAATTGTCAATCATCAAAAATCACTGGAACAAGGTATATAGAGTTGTTTGCTGCACATGCAGGGCTGAACAGGCATAGGTATATATAGAGATAAGAGCTAGGGTTATATGCATTGCATGGGCTACAGACGGGCATGACCATGAGGATAGACATGCATATCTATATAGGTCTAAGGTATCAGGTATCAGGTATAAGCTAAGCTAGACTGCATGGCATAGTGCTAGGCCTACAAGGAGCTAGACAGGCATAGGACTATAGGCAAACATAGGGCTAGGGTTGGACTGGCCGGGTATATATAGTGTGCAAATTCCTAAATAATCCCACAGCTAATATGAAGCGGATCGATGTATAGGTAATTACACATGCACTGTACCTGCAGCGCTGGTCCAACCCGCCTACACCTATATATACCCATCAGATTAATATTATATGTAATAATGTATATGGAATTATAAGAATATTGCATGCACTTCATTTTAGCATTTCTGATTCATGCAGTTGAATTATCTCCAAAACTGTCACTGATAGAACAACAATGATATGCTTAGACTATAAGTGCAACACATGCAGACATGCAGTCCTACAAAGATCATCAAGTACACATGCAGACATGCAGTACTACAAAGATCATCAAGTATACATGCAGACATGCAGTACTACAAAGATCATCAACTACACATGCAGACATGCAGTACTACAAAGATCATCAACTACACATGCAGACATGCAGTACTACAAAGATCATCAACTACACATGCAGACATGCAGTACTACAAAGACCATCAAGTACACATGCAGACATGCAGTACTACAAAGATCATCAAGTATACATGCAGACATGCAGTACTACAAAGATCATCAACTACACATGCAGACATGCAGTACTACAAAGATCATCAACTACACATGCAGACATGCAGTACTACAAAGATCATCAACTACACATGCAGACATGCAGTACTACAAAGACCATCAAGTACACATGCAGACATGCAGTGCTACAAAGACCATCAAGTACACATGCAGACATGCAGTACTACAAAGATCATCAAGTACACATGCAGACATGCAGTACTACAAAGATCATCAACTACACATGCAGACATGCAGTACTACAAAGATCATCAACTACACATGCAGACATGCAGTACTACAAAGATCATCAAGTACACATGCAGACATGCAGTACTACAAAGATCATCAAGTACACATGCAGACATGCAGTACTACAAAGACCATCAAGTACACATGCAGACATGCAGTACTACAAAGATCATCAAGTACACATGCAGACATGCAGTACTACAAAGATCATCAACTACACATGCAGACATGCAGTACTACAAAGATCATCAACTACACATGCAGACATGCAGTACTACAAAGATCATCAAGTACACATGCAGACATGCAGTACTACAAAGACCATCAAGTGAAGAAGTACATGTTTTATAATCTCAACACATGCAGTATAAGTGACTGAGTGACACTGTTAGCAACCACTCATCCCTACAGACAGACAACACCACACATGAAGCTAGTGGAGTACAAACCACACAATCACTAGATAATGGACAACATAAACTTAAAATATGACAACTTGTTTGTTATCACCATCGGTGACAAGGATGTCACCATGCCTGTCGATAGCCAAACTAGGAGGAT
Source organism: Halisarca cf. caerulea (assembly GCA_963170055.1). Lineage (NCBI taxonomy): Eukaryota > Metazoa > Porifera > Demospongiae > Chondrillida > Halisarcidae > Halisarca > Halisarca cf. caerulea. The sequence continues at coordinate 1,236,822 of CAUJGJ010000082.1, forward strand.
GCTTCACCTGTAAACTGTGCTCAAGATGGTGTACATTTTCATGACCACAAAATACGGCTACACGCTTGTTACCACAGTCTGCAACTAACACATCACCATCAGCAGTGATGACAAGGTTTCCAGGGTCGTTCAGTGCACGTTTACCGAACTCTCTCTTGAACCGTCCATTTACATCCAGCACTTGTATGCGATGGTTTTTGTTGTCACTGACATACATGTCACCATTTGGTGAGAAGGCAACTGCAATGGGCAAGATGAACTGTCCTGGACCACTACCGTATTTTCCAATGTGGCGCACAAGCTGACCTTGCTTGGTATAGACTGATATTCTATTGTTGCCACTGTCTGTAACATAAACCTGTTGATTGTACAGTGTAATATTGTAGGGAATCTTGAGTTGTCCTGCTCCAATCTGCCTGACAAAGGTACCGTCTTCTCTGAACACTTCAATGCGACTGTAGTTGAAATTGGCAACATACACTAGTCCCCCAGAGTCCACAGCAAGGCCAAATGGAGTGTAAAGCTGTCCCTCTTCACTTCCTTGTTGGCCAAAGACTCGTATGTGCTTTCTCTCTCTACTGAAGACATGAATCTCATGTTTGTTGCAGTCACTAACAAATATGGTACCGTTCTGAGATACAGCAACACCATATACACCACCTGGTTGGTGGGGGAATTGAAGACATGCTTTGGGCACTTGGATGTCTTTCACATTCCTTGACAGCTTTGGACACACTGGAGGAGGATAGAGTGTCACAGCAAATGGACTACCTCTAATCTCACTCCCGTTCACTCGAATGGACAGTTCACATTCTCCACAGTACGTACTATAGGGGAAGGATAAAGTGTACCTTCCGCTATTATCATCCACTACCCTCGCTTTGATAGCTGGACCCGGGATGGGGGACTTGGAGACAGCAAATCCATCAATCTTATCTCCTCCCCTCATACATGCAAAGCCTTTGCTGTCAAATGTGGTCAACTTCAATGCCACAGGATCTGAGCCATTTGACTGGAGATGTTCAGGTTTGGGCTCCACTGTGCACTTGACTGGACAGGCTCCGCCTACTACATCACCAAACACTTCAAGTGCTTGCAAAACTGCATCACACTTGCTGGGGTCAAAGGTCATTATACAAGACACTGTGCTCTCCAACTCTTCCTGACACCATTTTGACGTCACAACAGACTGGTGTGTTTGGACAAGGTCCTTACAAGCTAACATGTCATGACTGCTACCACTGCTTAGGAGAAACTCGAGGGAGGATTCAGCATTTGCTGATGTCTCCTTCTCCCTCTCAGCAACTGAAATCTTTGACCTGATGGTGCGCTTCTTCTCTTCTGCTGTGGTGATGACCTGCCTACAAAGTTCCTCCTTCCTCTTCTCCACTGCCTCATGGATGGTCTGGAAGGCTGTGTCGATATCCATAAGTGTAGCGTCTTTAATCTCATCCACAGTTCTGATCTGACTCTGGAACTTCTTCTCAATCTTCTCATAATTCTTACCAAAACATACCACAGCCTGATGAGCAATCTTAATAGACTGAGTGTGGCGATTGGCTACATTTGGTCTGGTACTGATGTGCTTGGGGTTGTGAGGAGGTTTAAGATCAATAGCACAGACTTGACACATGAGAAGATCACACTGTTCACAGATGTACTCTAGAACCTTTCCTCTGTGCTGTGGACAAGTGTTGGGAGATGCAGCCTTGGAAAACATCTCCTGGCAATCTTCCAGACTGAGGGAGTTGATCTCCTCCAGGGTCTTCACTGTGTGGTCTTCGTACGAAGCGCTCACCTCATGACCTATATTGCACCGTTCACACATAAAAGTACCACAGTCCACACAGTACACTGTTGATACTGAGTCAGCACTTCTGCATCTCTTGTTACCGCAAGGAATAGGTGTGTTCTTCGCTACTTTTTCCATAATCTTCATTCCTTCCATGTAGCGAGAGAGGGGACCGTTTGGGACTGGTACACAACGAACAATGTCTGCTCGACACTCACTATCAAACATCTCACTGTTGCTACAGTGAGTGGAGGTGTCTCCACATTGGCCACACTTCACACGGTCCCCCTCCATTGCCATATTAGGAAGGCACTCTGCACACACCGAATGAAGACAGCACAGCAGATGAGGATTCTTCAATTCCTTCTTGCACTCCCCACATGTCGTCTTTTGTTGGACAATGACGACTGGTTCTCCTTCTTTGGAGGATTCTTCCATGTTGCCGGGGTTCTCTGAGGACCTTGTACTATCACCATTCAGTGGACCTTCTGCCATCATTCAATAGGAACTGCCAGTTAAAGGAGACAAGGAAAGGATCAGTAAAGGTTGCAGGTGTGGGCTGTGGGTCAAGTCACTTTGAACTCTAACTTATTCGGTCACCCACATGCATGTAGAGATGGCGAAGTAGCTATAGTCGCTCCCGGCAATTCACATGCATGTACATACGGATGGGTCGTGTGGACTGCATACATGCAGACGTCATGCATGCGTGCAGGCATGTAGTGAGCCCCCTGTTCGGGTGTAGACCGACTGGACAAGGCGTAGGAGGTGGGTAAAGCGATCGAATGGTACACAACAGGCAAGGTCCGAGCTATAGCAGTTGTTCGGCATGGATGGAGCATAGATACTCTAACCTACGCAACCATGCGCGTAGGTTATAGTATCTATGGATGGAGCAAGTTGGAATCGACAATCGACCGTCGTCAAACAACGCTACCCCGTGCTACATGCCCAGATCGACACAAAAAGAGACGATAACTCACAATTTAACTCCAAATGAAGAAACTCTAGCTTGAAATACGCGCAAATTAAAACTGGGGCGAGAGTTGAACGATGGTCTTGAAGAAATGCCTCGACGTCACGTGACTAAAATTATGATAGGCCCTAGCTATATCCACAACCGAATACCATGTGTGGCGTGTGTGTTTTTCCTTGGGGGGGGGGGGGGGGGGGGGGGGGGGGCATGGCCCAGCCCCCCTTAGTTTCATTCGTATATATATATACCCCTGCACTCCATAGCAATATCTGCATGCACCTCTATTATCACTGCACTGCATGTGTTTTATAGATGTCTAAGATACCACATATACATACATGTACCTGCCCCCCTACTATACTTTGTAATTACCCCCCCCCCCCCCCCCCCCCCCCATCACCCTGCTATATA
>CAUJGJ010000082.1:1245000-1280000 GCA_963170055.1 Halisarca cf. caerulea
AAGTGTGCAGTGATGCATACTTTAAGTTATATGTCGATCACGTTCTGTTCGGCAGGAGATCGACTGACTGTACATGTATTATGGTTTAGGAGGTGGGTAAAGTGATCAGATGGCACCCGTGACCCAACAGGCAAGAACCGAATGAGTACTTGCCTGGGATGGAGCTATTAGCAATAATAAACTATATATGGCCGCGGTTCGTCGGCCAAATGCTCAAATACATCTCACTACAATGCCCCCTGCTACCCCCTGCGGCTAGACACAGAATAGACGATAACTCACGAATGAGCTTCAAATAAAGGAACTTCAGCTTCAAATAGACCAAAAACTGGGAGAGATTAGAGATGTTGTATAATATAATATCTATTATTGGATCAGCACTAGTGGCTTATTTATTACACATACGAAGAAATCCCCGAACTTCGCGATCGTACTATATGCGTATAACAACATGGAAAATCACGTGAACATTTCGTCACGTGACTGCATGCTTGGTATAATTATTATAGAGTATCTATCTACGTACAGACGTTTTCGGGTTTCTTGTCCGGATAGCAATCAGCTTTTAGGATATGCGTGATGTTATGTACGTATAAACATCATCTGTATGCTTTAAGCCAATTGTTATCCAGATGTCTATGTCTGTATGGCATATAATAAGCATTCTCTACAGAAATATACCTCTGTCTGTGTGTGTGCGTGCATGTGTGTGTGCGTGCATGTGTGTGTGTGTGTGTGTGTGTGTGTGTGTGTGTGTGTGTGTGTGTGTGTGTGTGTGTGTGTGTGTTGTACGTGTGTGTGTGCGTGTGTGTGTGTGTGTGTGCGTCTGTGTGTGTGTGTGCGTGTGTGTGTGTGTGTGTGTGTGTGTGTGTGTGCATGTGTGTGTCATCATAGATACTCTAATATAGAGTATCTATGGTGTCATGCAGTGTTGTGGTGATGGTAATTAGTATGCTCGCCCAGTGACGTCAATCCCCAAAAATGGCTGAGGGAGTTTGGGTCTGAGCTACGCCAGACTAGGGCTCTATTATATTATGAATGGATATTATGAAATTTCAAAAGTATGATGGGGGGGTGGCCCCCGGCTCAAGCCCTATGTGCTGCCGCCCCTGGTAGTGTAGACTAAGAGTGTTCATATATGGTTTGATGTATTCTTCAATGAATAAACTGCGGGTTAACCCTTAACCATGAGATTTGTGAAAAGCGCAATTCCCAAGCTGCAGGAATTGAATGAAGGATCTTGACAATGTACAGTATTCAAGGAAATGCACCCTAGGAGAATATAACTCGATCCCTAAGGCTTGTATTTTAACCGATGAAACTCAATGATACCTAGTACATATAGTATGCTTACTTGAAGTTGCTACCCCACCCCCTTTTAAGATTTCTGGATCCGCCACTGTAAGTGAGTTGTTGAATGGTAGAATGTGTGTACATGGTTTCAGACTGAGTGCCAATTGCAAATATTGTTTAGCACCACCGTGCATGACCATACCAAGGGCTCACAAACATATTAATTACCCACTGCACTTTTAAAACTTCATGTACGTCCACTGTGAACAAATACATGTGTGTGGTGCTATATAAAATTGGTTTTATCAGCACCATACCCAATAGTAAAGGTTAGTAATTATAGTAAAATTTAACATTAATTTGCTTTATTAGTTGAAGCTTTTAAAAGTTAAGAACAACCTTCAGTGGAATCACATCTAAATGTGAGAATTAAGTTGTTCTTATTATTTTTGAGTATTTGCATGCTATGCACCGTGCATGATGCATGGTGCTTTCCAAAGTATACTAGCCTAAGGTCAAATTAACAACTAACAACCCTTTGTTTTATACCATACCCAGTGTAACACAAAACACTCAGAGCATTTCTGAAAATTCACGTGTGCCCACTGTGAATGTCTGTGGCACTGCATGGAGCCAAATATATTGCATGTGAATGCATGACATTGTGTGTGATGCTCGATATATATAGTACCTAATGTTGGTGTTTACCACCATGCAAACACACCCATAGCACTTTGGAAACTTATACTGTGCGCCCACTGTGAAAGTGTGTGGTGCTTGTGCCAAATATATGGTACCATACCTTGCGCAAATACGCCCACAGCACTTTGGAAGCTTCAGGTGTGTCCACTGTGAATGTGTGTTGCTTGTATATAATATTGGTCTATAAGACTTAGTACCGCCACCTTGCACGTTCAATATACTACTAGGTCTACATATACAAACACACCCACAGCACTTTGGAAATGTACTAACTGTGCATATGTCCACTGTGAATGTGTGTGGTGCTAGTGCCAAATATTGGACAGGTATATATAAGCTCCACCATAAAATATTAGCACCACCTACATCATACCGCCAGCTTATATTAATCTAAATGCACCCACAGTCCTTCAGAAGCGTCATGTGTGTACTGTGTACGTGCATGTGTGGTGCTAGTGCCTAATATTGGTCTTATAATTAGCACCATGTGCACCATACCCGATGCTACACAAATACATCCACAGCACTTCTGAAACTGCATGCATATATACATGCATGCATGGCTCATGTATACAAAATATATAACGTGATTCATGCATTGAACTTAATAATCAATACGTACATGTGTGTATAATATAGTGAATATTCAAAATGGACAGCAGATTTATCACATTATTCATGCAGTTTGCCATTATATATATAAACAATGTAATTAGAATTATTTACTGTACACACATATGCATGGTTCACATACAACACTTATATATGTGTTACTAATAATACTACAACTTACAATATTTTCTAAAAATGCTCAGCAAATGTCCCTATGTAGGGTGGGAACACTGAATCCACTGGACCATGGATAGGTAAAAAAACATGTTAAAAAACTTGAATCCTGTGGTTGTTTCTGTCAGCCACATAGATGTACCCTCTACTGTCAACAACAACGCCAAATGGGCTGTGCACAGAGCCAATCCCATCACCCTTTTGCGCAATCTCCTGAACAAACTTTCCGTCTGTTTTGAAGATGGACACCTTGTGGTGACTGGTAACAATGACAAACCCATCCCTAGTGGCAGCAATCCCACATGGAACATGAAGCTGTCCTCTTTGATGTCCATATGTTCCAAACGATCTCACCAATTCCCCTTCTTTTGAAAGCACAAGGATAGAAGTGCTCTCCTTGTCAATCATGAATATCTCATCACCCGGGCCAAGGGCAAACTGATGGAGTTTGCGCTTGCTGGCTTGATCTAGATGATTGAAACACTTCAGCAATTCTCCATTCTCGGTGAAAAACAGGATTTTGTTCTTGTCAACAACCACAAGATGGTCAGTACTGTTAAAGGCCAGACTTCTTGGATCTTTCAGGTGTTCCTCTCCAATAAGCCTCACAAAACGACCAGTTGGATCATATAATTGAATCCTGCCGTTGTCGGAGTCACTGACGGCCATAAACCCTCTACTGTTGAACGCAACACCTCTCATCCACTCTTGAAACTGTCCCACCTCCTTTCCCCTTCCCATACCAAGTACTTTGATGAGTTTTCCATGCAAACTGAATATACAAATCTGATTCTTCTTCTCATCTGTTACTGCCAGCGTCCCTGAGCGACTGAGAGCCAATGAGGTGGGCCTGCCAAAGCCAAACTGCTTTGTACTTATCACATATTTGCACGAATAATCCAAAAATCGGCAAAATTTAGGAACATTAGAAATCTGCTGTCCGTTGATGCTAACATTGAGAAGACATTCTTCAGCTGGTACACCAGGGAAGCTGAATCGATATGTTCCATCCTCCAGGTCCTCGGTGTATCCTTTTAAGGCCACACCGGTTGTCACAGGCACCAACACTGCCTTTACTGTGTCCCCACCGTGACGGCATTCTTCGTGATTTCGATTTCGTGTTTGCATAACAAACCAAAGTGGATCGTGAGGCAGCATTCGCACAGAGTCTTGTAAACACAGGCAACCGTAAAACTGTACAGTACAGAGTTGAGGATCGGGGCCTGAGGAAACGTACCCCAATGCATGAATGCGACCTTGCACATGCGTAACTGTATCATTTCGAAAGAATTCAAGCGATGGAGAAACCGTAGGGCTGAGAGGAACTTTGTGAGCCATAGCATGCAAAGATTTGACTCTTTCAAAATAGTTCCTCTTTATGACAAGTTGCTCCCAAGCGGAGCCTTCTTCCAGAAGCATCTTGGAGACTTTCTGAAACTGAACAAAACGCCTCAAAATACTGGCTATTTCTCTATGTCTTGCTTCCAATTGATCTTCCTTTGTATGTGCAATCTGATCCACATCTTCGCATAGCTCATCCCGGCGAGTGACAATACCGTTTATCAGCTCATCGGCCATGTGGTGGATCATGGATTTTGCCTGATCTCTCTTCTCCACAAGCACCTCCTTTGATTCGGCAATCATCATGCTTGCATTGGTCAGCTTTTGCGTTACATTCTTTGTGGATTTATAGTAGGACACAATGTAGCTGTTTTGTTCCTTTATCAGTGGCCTATCAAGGAGCGATACTTTGTGGTGGTTGTGTTTCCCGCCACTCAAAGACACACAGAGGTCGCAAACAAGGCTGTCACACTTGTAACAAAAAAGAGTTGCCGTTTTGCTGTGCTCTGAGCAGACAATTGCGACCGAAGGAACACTTTCCGAACAAGATTCGTCATGCCTATCCTCGGTAGGGGACGAGGAGAGCGGGAGCTCGAGAATTTCATGGTCACGTGACGCGATCATCTTGCGGTGTTGTTCGCCGCAATCTCCACAAAGGGAACTCGAGCACTGCATACAAAACGAAGTAGCCGCTCTGTCGCCTTCGTGGTCTTCCTGACAGTTAGTATTCGACGAACACATTCTGCTCATCCTCTCCTGTGCCTTACGAGTGGCAAAAAGTTGCCAAGACAACGTTTCCGGTTGTATCGTAAACATTTCTTCACAGTCCGGACAGTTGACTTTGTTCCTTCTAACCTTCTCTACACATTCAGGTGCCGCGCAGAGCGCCAAAGGGTGCAAACAAGGCAGGCAGTATAGATCTCGTACTGGCACACCGCAGCCGATACACGTCCATAAACTGTCGAGTCGCTCGAAAGACTGCGAGTTAAGACTCGCAAGTGGGGAGATTAGCTGGCTCCCGCTAAAGATGTTCGAACCCAAACTCTCTGCCATTTGGCACGCGTGTTCCCTCGAATTCTTGAGCGAAGATACCGAGGACTTACGGCAGCGTATCAAATGGCTGAAAGTAATTGTCAATAGAATTTCATAGAGCCGTGAAATGACAAAAACGAAACCGAAAATGGAACACGTGTACATGCAAACGTTATCAAGAGCAGGGATTTACTGTACACAATTTATACACAATGAAACACTGATTATACAGTACATGAGCAATATATACATTATTTCAATTTGGCTGCTCGCCATGTACGCCTCCAGGTTTCATCTGTTTGTATGTGTCCCCGGCGTACAAATTTGGCCACGTGGGAATCAAATCGCTCATATGAAAATCCCTCCAGTGTCCGGACCACAAATCCCTCAGGTGTGCATGATCCTGGAGACGAGCAACACAAGAGACAATACAACACACATTTGAGATCTACTAGAGTACAAACACTACTTGTTCCGTACTTTCCATGGATTTGCACAGTCTTAGGATTGCAACATACCGTGACCCATAGAGTACCCACACTTCATGACTATGTACATGTTCTGCACTTTATACGGATTTTCACTATCTTAGGATTGTGCAAGGCAAACTGAGAATTCAGCATTTGATAGGCAATTGCAGGACTGGTGGCCAATTCTGAGTTATCCTAACCATTTTTCACCTACTGTTGCGACACCAAACTACCCACATAGTAAGATGTACAAGAAAGAGGCAGACTTACGTATAATAAGTTATATATACAGTGAAACCTCTCTAATCCACCCCCCATCATCCACCAAACCCGCTAATCCACCCCCTATCATCCACCAAACCCGCTAATCCACCCCCCATCATCCACCAAACCTGCTAATCCACCCTAGTTTCCAAAAATGAATTATATATGCATGTACTGAGTACACACCTCGTTAATCTGCCAACCCTGCTAATTCACTGTAAAAAATACATTCCCAATTGTGGTGGATTAGAGAGGCTCCCCTGTATTCTGTGAATAACTGCTCTTTTGCATGGTTGTAAAGTTTAAAATCCCAATATACGATCCCATCAACAAACCTTTCACTTCCCACCATACAACATTCATTGGTGCATGTAAGAATGAAAACTAGTGGACTTTGAGTAGAGCAACAGTAAAACCTGTTAATAGTGACCACTTCATGAACTGAGTAATTGTGGTCTTTACAAACAGGTGGTCCTTCTATGCAGGCGGTCTCTATAGACTGGTGGTCATTTTATACGGGTGGTCTTTATAAACAGGTGGTCCTTCTACACAGGTGGTCTCTATAGACAGGTGGTCCTTTTATACAGATGGTCTTTATAAATATGTGGTCCCTCTATACAGGTGGTCTTTATAGACAGGTGGTCCTTTTATATGGGTGGTCTCTATAAACAGGTGGTCCTTCTATACAGGTGGTCTTTATAGACAGGTTTCATTGTACAGTGAAAAAAATCTCTAAACAAACATACTTGGGATCACCAAAGAAGGTCAGCTGATAGTTCTTTTGCATACAAATAATAATAGACATGACATGCATCAGTGACTATACTACTCTGACGTCACAGCCAAGATGGCTGATTTCGCTGTGATCTTGGAAGAATTATAGATCAGTGCGGTTTCCATCTATGGGCAGCTGTAATACAGTCTAACCTTGTTGGTACAAGCACAATGCATTGCCCAGGAATTCCATCTCATAAGTACTTCATTTAAACAGTACTACATGTTAGGCTTGGGCTTGAACCTGGCTAGGATTTCATGCTTGGAGAATCTATGGACAGTGAAACCTCTCTAATCCCGCCACCTAGGAACCAAGAAAATTATTTGGCTGGGTTAGAGAGGTGGCCCATTCCACCCTGGGATTTCCCTTTTGAAGGCAACTGTGTTGCCAAAACTTTAGAATTGCTAATCTTCAAATTCTGGCTAGTGTGGATGATGTAGGATTGAGATCCATTCCAATATATGGGTGACCTTTGGGACCAAACATATGGCCAGTTTAGAGAGTGTGGCCAGTTTAGAGAGTGTGGCCAGTTTAGAGAGTGTGGCCAGTTTAGAGAGTGTGGACAGTTTAGAGAGGCTCCGATCGGAGAGGCTTCCCTGTATACGTATGTCATGCTATCAGTTTCATGTTAACAAGGTGCGACATGTATGGGTAAAAGTAGCTGTAGTACTGAATAGAACTTGAGGACACATTCAGCTATGTGTAAGAGCAAGTCTGGTTCCCCGTGGACTCAGTTCAAAATGGTCTCACTGCAGCTGTAGTGAACAACTCCCAAAAGGGACGGAACTTCACTTCCTTTTTGTAATGGAAACTAAACCAAGTGTGTTTTCACCACTTAGGCCATAGATAGTGCTGACAGTTCACAAATGCACACGTGCATCCTCACTCTAAGTGATAGCACATGACTAAAAGTCCCAGCAATGCCATACATTAGTGCACAACAAGTTACTTCTAAACAATGTGAAATTTAAGGCAATTGGGCAAAAGAAAGAGCAGTATTCCAGCATACTTCATACGCATGACGATTTAACCCACACAACTCATTTGATGTGATACCCAAGATGATATCTGAGCTTATTGTGGCACAGTGGGACATCCCTGGAAGGGGCCTTGAGCTACTGTTAAGACGACTATTTCACTGCAAGATTTTCCTAAGTACAGTACAGTACGTATGTATGTACTTTCTCAAAGGGAAAATATAACGGACAAAATGTTCCTGAGAAAAGTTCAATTTTGGCTATTGGCTATAATCATTTTTTGATTTGACACCAGTGGAAAGAGAGAATCTAAACCCATTCTCTTCTTCTCCACTTAGTCTACTACAAATGCACTCCACAAATTCCTTTTCAAATGCAACAGGTACAGCCACTGACAGTCACTGACCACATTTTGATCTGTTCTTCATGAGAGGCAAAATCAAGTCTTCATATTCCTTGAAACTGGTAAACTACAAATGGAAAGTGTAGCCCAAAACACAGATAAAACAACACAGATCCAACAATTACAGAAAGAACACAATCGAACAGCAACAAACACACAGATTGTTGTAGCAAGGCTTCATTAGTGCAAGGGGTATCCCCAATGAAAGCGTGGGAAACCTTACAGACAGACAAAGATGCACATACACATACATACACACACACACACCCTTCCAGTATAAACAACAGGTACTGTTGGAATCCCAAGCTCATCAGCTAGACTGCAGACCTCTGACCAACTCAGCCAACACTTCCTGTCCCTCAACACAGCAAACAGGTAGAAGAAGGACTCCAGTTCATCGTACTCTATGGAATGGATACCATAAAGATTTTCACCAAACAACTGTAGATTGTCAGAGAGCTGATAGGATATCTGCACAGAAAGATGTGTATGGGGGAAGTGGTGTGTGTGTGTGTGTGTGTGTGTGTGTGTGTGTGCGTGCGTGCGTGCGTGCGTACGTGCACGCGCACGTGTGTGTGTGTGTGCATGTGCATGCAATACACAATGTGTGCACTTCTTGTGAAGTAACAATAGAACAGAATAAGCACAGTCCAATGGGACACAAAACCCACCTGACTTGCCAAACGTTTGATGGGACCAAAGGAAGGATGGGTGGCTTCTGAGTTCAAGGTCCTGGCATACACCTGTTGGAAAGGAGATACAGCAACATAGGAACATAGGTACGCAGAGTTCTCCCCAGGAATAATTTCAGGCATGGTGAATATGTACATACGTACATACATACATACATTATCATACATGCATACATACAATGCATCGCAAATTGTTTTCAACTTCAGTTTAATGTTCAATTGGATGCTTGCATGATTTCTACTGAACATGGATTTCAATAATCTATGAACGCATGCATGTTTTTTCCTGAAATAAGCATTAAATTTTATAAAAGAAGGCATGTTGGACTGACATGCCTCAAGACACCTGGGGAGAACATGTTGGACCGACATGCCTTAAGACACCTGGGGAGAACATGTTGGACCGACATGCCTCAAGACACCTGGGGAGAACATGTTGGACTGACATGCCCTAAGGCACCTGGGGAGAACATGTTGGACTGACATGCCTTAAGACACCTGGGGAGAACATGTTGGACCGACATGCCTTAAGACACCTGGGGAGAACATGTTGGACTGACATGCCTTAAGACACCTGGGGAGAACATGTTGGACTGACATGCCCTAAGGCACCTGGGGAGAACATGTTGGACTGACATGCCTTAAGACACCTGGGGAGAACATGTTGGACTGACATGCCTTAAGACACCTGGGGAGAACATGTTGGACCGACATGCCTCAAGACACATGGGGAGAACATGTTGGACCGACATGCCTCAAGACACCTGGGGAGAACATGTTGGACCGACATGCCTCAAGACACCTGGGGAGAACATGTTGGACTGACATGCCTCAAGACACCTGGGGAGAACATGTTGGACCGACATGCCTCAAGACACCTGGGGAGAACATGTTGGACTGACATGCCTTAAGACACCTGGGGAGAACATGTTGGACCGACATGCCTCAAGACACCTGGGGAGAACATGTTGGACTGACATGCCTTAAGACACCTGGGGAGAACATGTTGGACTGACATGCCTTAAGACACCTGGGGAGAACATGTTGGACCGACATGCCTCAAGACACCTGGGGAGAACATGTTGGACTGACATGCCTTAAGACACCTGGGGAGAACATGTTGGACTGACATGCCTTAAGACACCTGGGGAGAACATGTTGGACCGACATGCCTCAAGACACCTGGGGAGAACATGTTGGACTGACATGCCTTAAGACACCTGGGGAGAACATGTTGGACTGACATGCCTTAAGACACCTGGGGAGAACATGTTGGACCGACATGCCTCAAGACACCTGGGGAGAACATGTTGGACCGACATGCCTCAAGACACCTGGGGAGAACATGTTGGACTGACATGCCTTAAGACACCTGGGGAGAACATGTTGAACCGACATGCCTTAAGACACCTGGGGAGAACATGTTGGACCGACATGCCTTAAGACACCTGGGGAGAACATGTTGGACTGATATGCCTTAAGACACCTGGAGAGAACATGTTGGACCGACATGCCTTAAGACACCTGGGGAGAACATGTTGGACCGACATGCCTTAAGACACCTGGGGAGAACATGTTGGACCGACATGCCTTAAGACACCTGGGGAGAACATGTTGGACCTACATGCCTCAAGACACCTGGGGAGAACATGTTGGACCGACATGCCTTAAGACACCTGGGGAGAACATGTTGGACCGACATGCCTTAAGACACCTGGGGAGAACATGTTGGACCGACATGCCTTAAGACACCTGGGGAGAACACTGTGTGTGATGTATATAGCATATGCAGATACAACAACATTGGTAGGTATGATGCATGGAGGCTACACACATTTGTAGGTACATTTACACAGCTAACATCAAAAAGATCAGAAATAAAATATTACAACAAACACAAACACCAATAGCACCATAAGCACCAAGAGCGCTAAGGGTCAGCCTTGCTGGTAAGGGTCAGCCCTGTTGCTGAGGGACAGCCCTGTTGCTAAGGGTCAACCTTGTTGGTAAGGGTCAGCCCTGTTGCTAAGGGTCAACCCTGTTGCTAAGGGTTAGCCTGTTTTTTGCAGTACACAGCTGCAAAGGACAATAGCCCAGTTGTTATTTTCAGCCACTACATTGAAAATAGGTACACTTTCAATTCAGTTTGAAGGGACGGGTACACTATGGAAACACAATCAGGCAAAACTTATCACAGTCCAGCGACCACATGGTGAAATTGAAGACATAGGCATTGATGGGTTTGGTCTGAAGTCCCACAATCACTAATAAACACAGGCCGCCATAAAGATCTAGAGTGAAGCCTCCCTAATCTGACTCTCAATGGGAACTAAGAAAAATGCCGAATTAGGAGGTTGTTGGATTACGAAGTGACTCTTACCATACTTTAAGATGATTTCTTATTGTGAATCTTATTTCAATAGGGTTGCCAATTAGCCTGAGGCTACTACTAAGGCCCCAGTATCCCTTACACACACACAATCAAATTTAATCAAATTCAAACTAGTTCGGTGGCTGCAGTAGGTCATCTTCTCATCTGTTCCCAGGTTGGTGGCAGGGGGGTGCAGGGGAAAACCTCCAAATGGCACACAGGTGGAGTGGTGCCCTCTGCTCACTGCTTAACTTCCAGTGCTAGCCTACTGAACCATCAGCACCCCCCAAAATATGATATCTGCACCTCATAAGATGGTCGGATTACAGAGGTTTCACTGTACGTACCATGTGTGTACGTAGGCCACCATAATGTACCATGTCCACCATAATGTACCATGTGTGTACGTAGGCCACCATAATGTACCATGTATGTACGTAGGCCACCATAATGTACCATGTATGTATGTAGGCCACCATAATGTACCATGTATGTATGTAGGCCACCATAATGTACCATGTATGTATGTAGGCCACCATAATGTACCATGTATGTACGTAGGCCACCATAATGTACCATGTATGTATGTAGGCCACCATAATGTACCATGTGTGTACGTAGGCCACCATAATGTACCATGTCTACCATAATGTACCATGTGTGTACGTAGGCCACCATAATGTACAATGTATGTATATAGGCCACCACAATGTACCATGTATGTACGTAGGCCACTATAATGTACCATGCATGTACGTAGGCCACTATAATGTACCATGTGTGTAGGTACTACACAAGATGAGAAGCTTCCAACACACCTTTCCTCTGCTGATACAGCAGTTTCCTCCATCCAGTTTCTCTGTCACTACGACCTCCTTTGACAAAAGAGGGAAGGAAGGACTGAGGGAGAGGGAAAAGAAGTGTTTTACCTTAAAAGCAGCATCCACGGACAATGAGAATGCAGTACATAAACATGTACGCACATATTTGACATGATAAAATGATTTGCGGAAAGTACATTTATTTGGATTGATATCTCATGTCCCAATTGTTCTCAAGAATCGTGTACTTGTAACTCATTGCTCAGGTCGTCATTAGGAAATTGTCCAAGGAATGGGAGCAAAAGGCATTCTCTAATGACTACATGCTGGTTATATGATCCCATGCCACTCATAATATTATGATGATCACATGTTGGTCACATGATTTTACGTGAGTAAAGAACGACATATTTGACCATAGACACTCTATGGCTTGACATGCTCACATGTTGGCGACTTCCTCCAACACAACGTCGTTATCTGTTCTTCCTGCACAACAGAGCATAACGTACATAATGAAATAGGGATCTTGCCATACCATAGGCTCTGGTCAAGAAGAGCATGTGCCTATCACTCTGGGTGGCAAGGAAGTATGCGTTTATTATAAACTGTGTGCCTGATAGGAAGCGTTTCAACGGTGAGTAAGCGCCTGTTAAAACTATGTGTGCTTCACACAGAGGTGCTCTTCTTGACAAGAGTCTACGGTATTTGGGGAGCCACAGATCAACACAACACACACGTACAGACAACAACATGAACAGAACTGAGAGGGTCACCTACACAGCTATTGTAGTGAATTCTCGTTAATCCGCCAACGTTTTATCCACCAACCCTTTCATCCGCCAACAATTTTGTGCATAAAGTGATTGAAGAGTACATATTGATTTGGATAATCTGCCAAACTCGTTAATCCACCCAATATTTTTTAAAATAAAATGTGGCAGATTAATGAAAAATCACTGTAGGACTTGTTCATACTAGTACTGTATGTATTGCTGTAATGCGATAAATCTTCAAACAAATCATATCACATCAGCAAGTTTTAATACTGCAATTCGTACTTGTAACATGTGATTATTATGATAATCACAACGAAATACTGATCGTTGCCTATTTTTCCTATTCAAAGTTTAACATGCTGTTCATGAGTAGGGAAGGTAAGGGATCCCAGGAGGCCTTTAGCCTCATGAAGTGCACTCATCGAATTCTGGCACGGTGCAATTATCGTCATAATCATGATGGTTGTTGAACAATAATCGTACCTGGCAGAATCCACTATCCCTCAACTCTACAAGATTCGCATGATATAGACTGAGACCATCGCTTGGACCCCATACTACGTATATTGCCCTCTGAGTGACAATCTGGGTACAAGACTACTGCCAAATGAATCTAGCAAGAATTCATAGCTGTAGTAACCAGCCTGACACCTAGACCCTCCCATGGGGTGGAGGCGGCCAAGTGATGGTCTGGGTACGAGATTAATTGTAATCTTCCATAACCGTTGAGCAGCCATTCAACTTCAAGGGTCACAACAGTGGTTATACTGTGAGCATAGACTCTATAACACTATAGAGTCTATGCTGTGAGCATTCAGACACACTTGACACTATATGCCATGCACAGCTGGGAATACCCAAAATGTAACTTGTAGGTCTACATTATTATTATTACAACTATTTACTGGTAAGCACATGTAATTCATGCCACAATACTGTATGGGACATATATCATACAAGTTGTCGATACCTGGTGAAAACGGAAAATGAGGCGTTCTTGGATACTTCAGGTCTGGACCGGATTGCTCTGCCATAATTTTGGGCTATTGGACCAGCGGCCATTTATAAGAACACGTGACTGTCACGCGCTATACCGTGTGCTCCAAAATGGCTGACAACCTGGACGATTTCTTTGCTAAGAAGGAAAAAAAGAAGAAGGGGAAATCCAAGGGTAAAAAGTACGCTACAACAGACGAGATAGTGAAAACGTTTGAGACGGAAGAAACTGAAACGTCTGACAAAGGCCAAACCCAGCAGGAGAAGACTAGCGCAGAAAGGAACAAGGTAACGAGCCTACGTAGATCTATGTAGACGCGTAAGCCGTAAGGTACAGGGAAGAAAAGAGAACCTAATAATTTAAGTGGGGGAAAAGCCATTATAAAGTTTGCACAAATTGCAGGTTACATAACTCCATTCATACATGAAAGTTCTCGGACACAGGATACATTTTGATCCTCCCAAAGAGGAAAAACTCTCTACAAAGAACAAATCAGTTGAATTTATGCCGTCTCCAAAGTGTCCTTTATTTGGAGGTTCCCCTGTATGACGTAAATGGCACACACATTTCATCGAACCCTCTTTCTAGTACATGTTTTGTATAATTGCTGCCACCTCTTAGTGGGATCCCATTGGTCCCACTATTTGTTTAATCCCCTGTTTGACTTGTGCACATACGTACACACATTTAAACTGAAGCAAGGACTCCTGCGTATTGTTAGAATCATAAGCCAGAGTAGTGGTTCGTGCATATGTAGGGAGTAGTGGTTCGTGCATATGTAGGGAGTAGTGGTTCGTGCATATGTAGGGAGTAGTGGTTCATGCATATGTAGGGAGTAGTGGTTCGTGCATATGTAGGGAGTAGTGGTTCGTGTATATGTAGGGAGTAGTGGTTCGTGTATATGTAGGGAGTAGTGGTTCATGCATATGTAGGGAGTAGTGGTTCATGCATATGTAGGGAGTAGTGGTTCATGCATATGTAGGGAGTAGTGGTTCGTGCATATGTAGGGAGTAGTGGTTCATGCATATGTAGGGAGTAGTGGTTCATGCATATGTAGGGAGTAGTGGTTCATGCATATGTAGGGAGTAGTGGTTCGTGCATATGTAGGGAGTAGTGGTTCATGTATATGTAGGGAGTAGTGGTTCATGCATATGTAGGGAGTAGTGGTTCATGCATATGTAGGGAGTAGTGGTTCGTGCATATGTAGGGAGTAGTGGTTCATGTATATGTAGGGATGGCACGGAATGTATGGCCGCCCATACATTGGGACTGAATGTATTTTCGCTGAAAATTCACTTTGTTATTATTGTTTAGTCAAGTGCATCATGCCATGGGCACCAGAACAAGAACACTTCCATGCAGCTCTACTCACTTCACACATTGTCCATCATCACATCATCCACACAAAATCAGTCGCGAAATCTAGCCCTCCTGAGAGAGAAGATCAACCTGCACGCACATCTGTCTTGTACGTACGTACATGACTGTTTACTGTGCTCCCAAAGGTGTCCTCGCTATAGGGGTTTAGCTGTTACCCCACTTGTGTCTGTAGAGCCCACTGTAGGCTGGTTCATTGGTCACCTCAGGGATACTAATGCACCTTGGTATAAGGATCTCCTGTCGACAGAGACCACCACCATGCACTTGGTCCCTTGAGTGGTTGTTATGAACAGGTTTTACTGTACGTACGTACGTTTGTGTGTAGAATGTCTATTGTGGCTATTTCTCTCTCTCTGTGTAGGAAGACGAGGAGTGGATAGATTTTGATTCAGAAGAGAAAGATCTCACCGGACTAAAGATACAGACCTTGAGTGTGGGGTATGTGTGTGTGTGTGTGTGTGTGTGTGTGTGTGTGTGTGTGTGTGTGTACGTATGTACGTATGTACATATGCGCATGCATGTGCTTGTACATGTGAATACATGTGTGTATGCGTTTGTACATATTTGGTGGATTATGGATGCGTGCATATGTATCTAAATACATACATATGCACACTAAGTATGCGGAATGTCCATTCAGATGTTTGTGTACAATGATCCCTCTGTAATCCAGAGTGTCGGATTAGGGGGGTCATACTGTATTGTATGCTGTAAGATCTTATCTATTTGTTATGTACATACTTTGCAGTGAGGACACCAAGGAGAGTAAAGCTCAGCATTCACACACCACAGAGGAGGTCAGCCACCACGGTAAGCTGTGTACGTACGTATGTACAAAACGTACGTACATATGTACTTGTATGTACGATGTGCGTGCGTATGTGAAAATGCTACATTAGACTTTTAAAAGTGAACATTCTCAGAACCCCAAACATGTTCGGTTAAGGCAGTTTCTAGACAGTGTTCAGTTAAGGGCAGTTTCTAGACAGTGTTCAGTTAAGGGCAGTTTCTAGACAGTGTTCAGTTAAGGGTAATTTCTAGACAGTGTTCAGTTAAGGGCAGTTTCTAGACAGTGTTCAGTTAAGGGCAGTTTCTAGACAGTGTTCAGTTAAGGGCAGTTTCTAGACAGTGTTCAGTTAAGGGTAATTTCTAGACAGTGTTCAGCTAAGGGCAGTTTCTAGACAGTGTTCAGTTAAGGGTAATTTCTAGACAGTGTTCAGTTAAGGTGCTTTCTAGTCAATGGAGGCTCTGCACTCACAGCCGACATACAGTACGTACATACGTGGTAACAGTGTACTTGGAAGCACATACTGTACAGATTAGAGTGGGCTTCGGGTTACAGAGGGTTTGATTTGGAGTGATTTCACTGTACATGCATGCATGCATGCATGCATGCGTGCATGCGGTATTTCAAGCTGGTGGTTGTTGTGGTGCGTATGTTTGTTTCTACTGTGAGGCATGTTTCATCAAACCGGTTTCTACCTGTACATGTGTGTGTGTGTGCGTGTGTGCGTGCGTGTGTGTGTGGCCTTACTAGCAGCCTCTGGCTAGCAAACTAAGAATCTACATTTGTGCATACATACGTATTATTATTCTTATGAAAACCATATTATATATATGTATACTATATATATATATATATATATATATATATATATATATATATATATATATATATATATATATATATATATATATAATTCAACATTATAACGCAGACAACACATATTATTAGTATTAGTATTATTATATTACATACAGACGATGACACACAATCTAAGGAGTTGGCTCAACAGCACTCAAAATCCGGAAAAGTCTGGAATTTGGAGGCAACAACACTAATGGGTATGTTTGACTTTCACATCTAGTATTGTTAGCATGTTACGTACGTATGTACGTAAGTACGTACATACGTACGTATGTACGTATGTGACGCATAGATTTGTGTGTGTGTACATGTATACATAAACACACATGTGTGCATGTACTTACATGCATAGATTCACTCGGATGCGCATACATGCACATGTACGTAGGTACATACGTACGTACATACAGTACGGATCATGGAAAAGTAAATGATTTTAACTTTTCACCTTTAACTCTTTTCAGGTAAAAGCTAACAGAATAGTGCTAAAAGTTAACCATTAACCGCTAACTCCCTACTACCAGCTCGCTATATAACGTAATATTCTTATGCAATAAGTCACCGGAGGTACATTTTAGCCTTGTTGCGGTGAGTGAAAGTGCTGTATTGGGCTTCGAAGTTACATTTTATCAACTTCTTGTAATTTTGAATCTGGTTAACGATATCATTGGATTCCGTTACATTAAAAGCGGTTCGTCCGCGATGCAACAAGGAGACCCGCGATGCAACAAGGAGACGGTGTTCCAAAAAATAGATGACATAATTATACCAAAAGAGGATACAATGAAAGTAATAATGAATAATATTATAATGTATAAAAATTTTGTCTGAACATAAGGAGACGGAGTTTGGAATCCTCGTCGAAGGTGCGTAGAAGAGTAGGCGCAACTGAGAACAAGCTGATCAAATGATTGCTAAAAAGCCTTTGAGAATCAACAAAATGGCGATGTTCTGTCTCGTACGTACGTCATTAGCTACGTCACAAATTTTAACTTTTAACTTGTAGCTTTTTCCAGCGAAAAGTTAACCCAAAAGCGTTAACTTTTAACTGGTTAACGTTTACTTTTCTATGATCCGTACTGTATGTATGTACTATTATGTACATATGTACACAAATACACACACACACACACACACACACACACACACACACACACACACACACACGCACACACACACACACACACACACCTACGTACATATCAATCCCTGCACTACTGCTCCTGTCAGCTCAAGAACAGCTACAACAAGAACCAGTACAGCCGACCACTACAGGGGGAAGTTACGTTCCTCCCCATCAGCGATCATCGGGAGGAGGGAGGGTGGCACCAAGCGGTCCCGGACGCAGGAAGGTCATTCCAGACATCAACAGTATGGCAGCCTTCCCCACCCTAGGACAGATGGGGTCTACTGATGGGAAAAGAATGTGAGTGAATGTTTGAGTGTTGATGCAAATGCATGTGTCACATACATACGTACATGTAAGTGTGTATGTATGTGTGTATGTGCACACATACATAATGTATTTATGTACATTTGCAGATATACACACGTATGTGAGTATATGCATATAAGGATGCATGCACGTATGCACGTCACACGCACATGCACACACACACACACACGCGCGCGTGCACACACACACACAAACACAAATAAACACACACACACACACACACACACACACACACACACACACACACATGCACATGCACATTTTGATCATAACTCATGATCAATGTGATCCAGAACATAGGTGCATGTGCACGTAAATTCCCATTCACTCAACATTTACATAGGTAGCATGCCGGTAGGTATCTTTACCCTATGCTTCCAGGACCACTGGGACTGGTAGGGAAAAGTGCTAACTGTATGCCGCCATTTTCTGAGCAACTTTAGGATTGAACCTTGTGTATACATGTATGTACGTACATACGTACGTATGACACAAGTTATTTGTGTATGTACGTACATGCATCCATGCTTACTACATGCACATACACTTATGTACACATAATTATTGTATATGTATGTGTACCTGCACACATACTAAACACATACACCATATTGTGAACGTACATATGTGTAACACTCAGCTTTCAACTTTGTCGTCGCTGGCTACGCTAACACGTTAGAACACACTGTCACTGGCATCATTACTCTTCTCAACGACCTGGCGACTGCCACATGGTCCCAAACATAACACAAAGAGCTAAGGCATTGCACCCATCTATAGTTAACGATTGCGTAATACATTGTCATGACATGTGACTACATCACTACATAACAGAATACTAGTGACTATACTACATACTGTCGGTTATCAACACAGAAACAATACATACATTGTCTACACAACTTGTTCCTACACGGCACAGGCCTATATCTACAAGGGTTACATATGTACGCACACACGTGTACGCACACTTAGTACAGATTCACTACACACACAGTGTGCATACACTAAGTGTGTACACGCATGTGCATACAGCCTAGTCTCGCGTAGCCAGACCCTCAACTTTTGGCTCATTGAACTTTTAATTTAGTTGTAATTAGAAGGATCAAAAAGGTTTGGGTCTGGCTACGTGAGTCTACATACAGCCACATTTGTACTGCTACTATCACTATTACTACACTACTATTTGTACTACATACATATGTATGTACACACGTGCATGCACACTTGGTACAAATTCACTACACACACAGTGTACATACACTCAGTGTGTGTGTACATGTGCATGCTGCCACACTTGTACTGCTCCTTCCCTTCAGGCCGGGAGGCAACCTCCATGACTTTCAAACTGTGAGAGGCTCAGGAAGTGGACGGCAGAAGGAGGCAGAGAGAGAATCAATAGAGCATCGGAACAAATACGAATCTCTACAAAGTCCATGATGCCGTTGTTGTTGTTCTTGTTATTTACAGACTGTTCAATCATACCGCTTATTCACCTCTAATAGTAGCATTATTAGTAATATTTAATGTCTGTTATTATTTCTGCGTTCCCTACACATACGTACATGCACAATACACTTGTATTTGCTTAAGTTGCTACTGCTATTTAATACTGTGTATGTACATAACCAATGTAAAGGGTGGTCAATTGCAGTGTGTGTGTGTGTGTGTGTGTGTGTGTGTGTGTGTGTGTGTGTGTGTGTGTGTGTGTGTGTGTGTGTGTGTGTGTGTGTGTGTGTGTGTGTGTGTGTGTGTGTGTGTGCATGTACGTGTGTGTGTGTATGCATGTACGTGAGTGTGTACGTGAGTGTGTGTGTGTATTCATGTATGTATATGTGTGCATGTGTGTGTGTGTGGGCATGCATAGGTGTGTGTGTGTGTATGCCCTACTTGGTGTACAATGATATTGCATTGTATTACATTACAATTATAATTATTGTAGTGCAGTTTTACACACTTCATTTCTTGACACACATACAGCTATGTACATATGCACTCATGCTTACTGCCTGCACACTTACATGCACACTTAGTACACATATATACTGCTGTACCTAAGCACATGGTACACATGGGTGTACACATTGCAATATGATGCTGTGTCCTCTATGCAAAATTTTGCATGAAACGTATAAGGACGCAACAATCCTAGATCTTTATATAGGCAGCTACACATACATATTTGTAGCAAATTATAGTGATCGAGGCTCAAGATCTTACGAACAAAATGAGAGTAATTCTATACATGTACATAGTCTGGACATGTGCGACCATGCTAACTGCCAAGAATTAATGGATTTGTATTGTCATAGACACTCTATACTACGTTATGTAGTATCTATGGTCTTATACAGCTAGAGAAACCTCCAATAAAGAACACCTCTGAGATGTGGGGGGCTGGCCACCTTGAACTCCTTGACCAGGACGCCATGCATTGCTCTTCCCCATTTAAATTCCCTCACATTGCATGGCCTGCATGTGTGTGCATGTGTGTGCATGTGTGTGCATGTGCATGTGTACTTTTGAGTCCTAAATGAGGACACCTATTCAGGACAGGTTGCTGTGGCCCCAAGGTGTTCTCATTATTGCTATGGATGTTCTACTGTATACACTTTTGCTTGCTATGGTCGAGGTTAAATGACCACCCAACAATACCATACAAGGTAACATAGTAGAGGTTAAATGAACACCCAACAAAACCAATTGCGGTAACATTGTAGAGGTTATTCAACATGCCAAGCAAGCACAAGTAATCCATCATGCACCCATTATGCATTTTTACAATGTTTTTTTCCAGCTCGGTGAAACCTCTCTATATAATCAGACACTCAATTGGGACCTTGAAATAACTTATTGAGTGCATGTCAGATCAGGAGATTGTCATGCTATGTAGTGACTCCTGCCATACTTGAATATGGCGTAGGTTAGAGTATCTATGAATGTGGTTTACTGTACCTGATCGATACAATGGTCGGATTAGAGAGCTAGAGTGTCATATTGTTATAAGAATGTCGGATTGTACAGGTTTCACTGTAGAATTAGCTTGGGCTTCTTCGGACAAGAAGGCAGGCACGTATGTGTATCAATTAATCCTAAATCATTCACACTAGCCAGAACGTTGGAATTACTGGTTTTTTTTTAAATTCTGGCTAGTGTGGATTAATTGACGGATATACCTAGCCACAAAGAACTATTTCAATATATGTGTGTATTGCTGCACTTCTGATGGAGAACAGCAAATCAATCAGAAATTGAAATCCACTTTCAAATCTGCACCCACATGCCACCTGCGATTCGGTGATTTTACCCTGACCATCTGCCCAGTAAACAAACACGGGGGCGTAATCGTTGGCTGTGTAAACATTGGCATGGTAACCACCTTATCACACGTGATATTTCTTAGGGGAGGTCGCATATAAAAACAATATAGAAACATAAGCTATCTTATAATATACACCACACAAAGGTACAGAATTTATATAGTACCTATACGTGAAAAATCGTGTATTGTGAAATCTATTGTCAGCAATAATTTTTGACATCAAAGGAAAAATGGAAAACGATAGAGTGATTTCCTAAAGTCTGTCAACAAAAAGTGAGACTATCTGTCTTCTTCCCGCATGGGGCCACACATTTTAGCCGTTTTTATGCATTCCTGGCTCTTCCATCGGTGTAGTTTCGTCCTTCGAGGGGTGTGCCTTTTTATCTTGTAGTTTTGTGCACGCCTTTGACCAATCAACGCCCTGGATATGTCCGTTTCATTGTCGAGTATTTTGAAGGTAACCCTTCTCTGCTGAAGGCGTTTTTGTATTGCAGTAGATCCTCCTTTTGTGGCTTAGCAGACCGCCAAAGATCAGGCGGTTCATGTGCAAAATTACTGTCTTCCATGGCCTTTCTTTGATCGCTGTTTCATTGTTAGCTCGGGCTCGTTCACCCCCGGCCACATGGCGCGCCGTCACAGTTTGTACCGTGTATCACTCAGCGAAACGCGTTTCTGCATCTTCCTCTGTCGGGTAGAGAGTTTGCAGTCTTGCCCTATCTATGGTGTAATGGTGGTGGCAGATTCTGCTGAGAGATTGAAGCTGCGTGGACGATATGCGCGTGGTCCATTGGGGGAAGGATGTGCGTTTAATAAGTTCATTTTGTACGAGCTGTGATAATATTTTTTTTAGAAATTTGTCCTCTTGTTGATGTTGTGTTGTTGTTGTTGATGTTGTTGTTGTTACTGTTGTTGTTGTTGTTGTTTTTGTTGGTGTGTGTGTGTGTGTGTGTGTGTGTGTGTGTGTGTGTGTGTGTGTGTGTGTGTGTGTGTGTGTGTGTGTGTGTATCAAAGCATAGTAGGCATAGTTCTTGGATATAGTATCAACACTCTAGCTATATACAATTTGAAGTGTCTATACATATAGTGATTATGCGCTATATACTAATGCATGTCTATCTATTTTCACTGTCTACTTTCTGGACACTTTTCCTACACATTCGGGTTGGTTTGTGGCTCTGCTGTGTGTAGGAAAGGTCACTAGAACTGTTATATAGGAACTGTAGCATTTTGAACATGGAAACTTCCGTTGTATGTGTTTTAGTGCAGCTGTGTAGTGTCAAACTGTTACTTCACACAATTTTCAGTAGCAGGTGGAGTAACTGTTCTCGCAAGTGTTGACATTTCCCAGTTGGATCTGAAGTGTAGTCCATGTGTGCATGTGTGCATGCGTGCATGCGTGCATGTGTGTGTGTGTGTGTGTGTGTGTGTGTGTGTGTGTGTGTGTGTGTCCTATTGACTATTACTGTACATTTATGACCTTTGAAAAGAAATGGAATGTTATGCGAAACAAAAATATGCGATTTTGACTACCACAAACACTATGTGATTTTTAATTTTGCTATATATGTTCTTGACATGCAGTATTGTGTTGTATCAGACATTGAACATAGTGCAGTTCTTATTTATGGGATTTTCCTCAAAATAGCAAACTAGCATAACCGAAATTTTAGCATATCTTTCCAAGTCTGCGTACGTACATTTATTACTTCTTGTATCAGACTTTCAACCCGCACTGAAATTCGAGTGCTGCAAGCATCTTGAATGCTGAGCATTTGTGACACTACTCCTACAACAAGTGAAGTTCAGTTCTCCCAATCACTCACAAAAAAGAACACTGTGTGTGTGTGTGTGTGTGTGTTGTGTGTATGTGTGTGTGTGTGTGTGTTGTGTGTATGTGTGTGTGTGTGTATGTGTGTGTGTGTATGTGTGTGTGTGTGTGTGTGTGTGTGTGTGTGTGTGTGTGTGTGTGTGTGTGGTGTGTGTGTGTGTGTGTGTGTATGTGTGTGTGTGTGTGTGTGTGTGTGTGTGTGTGTGTGTGTGTGTGTGTGTGTATGTGTGTGTGGTGTATATGTGTGTGTGTGTGTGTGAGTGTGTGTGTGTGTGTGTGTGTGTGTGTGTGTGTGTGTGTGTGTGTGTGTGTGTGTGTGTGTGTGTATGTGTGTACACATGTGCATGTGTGTGTAACCAGAATTTCAACTTTACTTGCTCAAGGCTCTAAAGTGACTACATTTGTGAAAGGGACTGATGTGAGCCATCTCTTCTTCACTAACCTTCTCCCTTCTCTCCGACAGGGATATGT
Organism: Halisarca cf. caerulea; assembly: GCA_963170055.1. Taxonomy (NCBI): domain Eukaryota; kingdom Metazoa; phylum Porifera; class Demospongiae; order Chondrillida; family Halisarcidae; genus Halisarca; species Halisarca cf. caerulea. Next base: position 1,268,809 of record CAUJGJ010000082.1, read on the forward strand.
GCTCACCTCCCATGCTCTGATGGACAAGTACGAGCGGCTGGGGGTGCTGGGTGAGGGATCGTACGGGGTTGTCACCAAGTGCAGGCACAAGGAAACAGGACAGGTGGGCCGGGCTAGGATAGCCAAACAAGAGGAGTCCATTTTATCCTACAAATCCTGTAGCCATCATAATGATAATTATGTTTATAGCGTCCTATATTCATTCTACATTCAGGCTGTCCTTATTTCAGAGCGTTCATTATCGGAGATTTCACTGTATGGTTGTTCACTCTTATTTTTAGTCCTTTGGTTAGACGCTTTCTGCTTCTTTTTTCTCTGTAGATTGTAGCCGTGAAGAAGTTCATTGAGAGCGAAGATGACAAAGTTGTGAAGAAGATTGCCCACAGGGAGATCAGGATGCTGAAGGTATTGGGCTTACCCTGGCTTTGCCAACCCCTTCCTTCACAATTGGGGGAGAAGGCAAGGGTTACCAATGCCAGATTAGGAGAATTGTCATGATATTTGTGAAGTGTTTTAGACAATATTGTCCCATACTGAATCCAGTATCACCCAACCCTAGAATACTGTAGGATTGGTATGTTAAGTGAGGTAAAAAGTACCAATTTTGACCACCACAGACGCTATGTGATTTGTTTATTTTGCAATTTTTGTATTTTGTGTTTCCTTGACATGAAGTATTCCAGCAAAAACTCTGAATATAGGACACTTTGAGGACAACATATATTCAGCTGATTTGTTCTTTGTAGAGAGGTTTTCCTCTTTGGGAGGTTCAAAATGTTGTAGGAATTATACTGGGACCATAAGTCATGTCCTTTGTAGAGAGGTTTATTGTACTAGGTATCAGTTTCTTTCCGTACAGTTTGATATCCTCTGTTCCCTGTTGACAGCAACTCCGTCATGAGAATCTCATAAGTCTGCTGGATGTCTTCCATCGAAAGAAGCGCCTCTTCCTAGTGTTTGAGTTCATGGACCGCACAGTCCTGGACGATATGGAGCGCAAACCGGAGGGCCTCAATCCAGGTTATGTGAGGGAGATAGTGTGGCAGGTGCTGAAAGGAGTGGAGTTTATTCATGATCACCAGGTGTGTGTGTGTGTGTGTGTGTGTGTGTGTGTGTGTGTGTGTGTGTGTGTGTGTGTGTTTGTGTGTGTGTGTGTGTGTGCTTGTATGTGTGTGTGTGTGTGTGTGTGTGTGTGTGTGTGTGTGTGTGTGTGTGTGTGTGTGTGTGTGTACTTGTGTGTGTGTGTGTGTGTGTGTGTGTGTTTGTGTGTGTGTGTGTGTGTGCTTGTATGTGTGTGTGTGTGTGTGTGTGTGTGTGTGTGTGTGTGTGTGTGTGTGTGTGTGTGTGTACTTGTGTGTGTGTGTGTGTGTGTGTGTGTGTGCTTGTGTGTGCGTGTGTGTATGTGTGTTTGTGTGTTTGTGAGTGTGTGTGTGTGTGTGTGCGCGCGTGTGTGTGTGCACATGTGTGTGCACGTGTGTGTGTGTGTGTGTGTGTGTGTGTGTGTCCACAAACTTCCGATGAGCGAGACTGAGGGTCGTATATACGTACGTATATGCGCAATACACCTGGCAGTCATGGTTTATAATATTACATATACGTATACGTATATGGCAATACATTGTCTAATATCAATTTCGCTGTTACTTACCGCCTTATTTATGGTTTTTGGGGCATAATTATTATTGAGTACTGTTTACCACCTAGTTTACTGGTATGATACATGTCTAACATTTGTTGTCTTACCGTATTACTGTTTATCATATTTATTTATTATATTGTTTCTGTTCTTGTTGTTGTTGGTAGATCATTCACAGAGATGTAAAACCCGAGAACATACTTGTATCCAAGCACGGAATCGTCAAATTGTGTGATTTCGGATTTGCGAGAGCAATTGGTGAGTGGAGTAGGACCTGTGACCTCTTGTATTCGAAGACCACATGTCTACAGAGACCACTATAGACTGTTCCATGGGCCATTTCAATGATGCTTACGCACCTTGGCCACCTGTCTACAAAGACTTCCATATTAAGTTTGGTCCCGGAGTGGTTGTTGTAGACAGGTTTAACTGTAGACTTACTAACAGTGTATGGTGGAACCTCCGAATAAAGGACACTTTAGGACAGCCTTTTTTGTCCTCTGTAAGGAGGTTGTCTTCAGAGATTCAAAATGTATTGGAACTATAAGGAGACAATATTTCCGGACCTCAAGCTGTGTCCTTTGTAGAGAGGCTGTCCTTATTTCAGGAGTGTCCACTATTAGAGGTTCCTCCGTGCACAGCTGTGGAACTCATCATGAAGAAATCTCTTACAGTAATTTCTGCATACAGCGAATACATTCATGCGACCCAGTCAATGTTCTACTATGAAAGTGTAACTGGCTATGGTGAATTTCTGATGTAGTGAAGAATTTTCAGTGTCCCCTGAGATTCGTTACAGCGAGTTTCCATTGTGTACGTATATATACTGACATGTGATGTGATGTCCCGTGTACTTACCCCTGTCCAGCCCAGCCTGGGGAGAAGTACACAGACTATGTGGCCACAAGATGGTACCGAGCTCCTGAACTACTGGTGGGGGATCCCAACTACGGGAAGTGAGTGGATGGGTGTGTGTGTGTGTGTGCGTGTATGGTGCGTATGTGAACTAGCTTGCATGTGCACATGCAGACACACACACACACACACACACACACACACACACACACACACACATACACACACACACACACACAGCACAGGACACCACACCCATGCATGCACATACGTATGTACATTTGGAGGAAAGTTAAAGTGTAAGCTTGTTGTTCACTTGTTGTTAACTTTGAAGTTCTTTTGGTTCCTTCCTCACCTTCTCTTCCTTCAGGGCTGTGGACATTTGGGCCATTGGTTGTCTCTTCCCTGAGATGTTGACTGGAGAGCCACTGTTCCCTGGAAATAGCGACATCGATCAGATATACCTAGTTAGAAAGTGTTTTGGTTAGTGCGTGTGTGTGTGTGTGTGTGTGAGTGTATTTGTGTGTGTGTGTGTGTGTGTGTGTGTGTGTGTGTGTGTGTGTGTGTGTGTGTGTGTGTGTGTGTGTGTGTGTGTGCGTTTGTGTGTGTGCGTGCCCCATGCCCCATGTATGCCAAGCCCTATGCCCATTTAGCCTTATACATGCCTGTCTAGCCCTGTACTTCAAGCAACCCTTCCTTGTTTCAGAATTTTTTTATTAGAAGCTTACAACTCACCCCTACATCCCCTCTTCTTTTCTAAATAAGATGCCCATGTGTGCAGGTACGCATGCCCCTCTTGTCTGGTTCACTCTCACTCCTCCTGTTTCTGGATTCCACTCCATCACTGCACTGTTGTCACCTTGTTATCTTGTCGTCTTTACTTCAGGCAACCTTCCGCTGCGCTTCAGAGAAATTCTTCGGAGAAACGAGAACTTTATTGGAGTCCGCCATCCAGAGCCTCGTGAGCTGGAGCCGATCGAACGAAGATTTCCTCACCTAGCTCAATACGTCAAGGAAATGATTAAAGTGAGTGGTGGGGAGCTTGTACATGCATACGTACACACACACACACACATACGCACAAATTCACACACACTATATGGGCATACATACAGTACATATGTATATACACCTTTACATATATATACGTATATGTATATACAGGGGCGGCAGAACAAGGGGGGCAGGGGGGGCTTAAGCCCCTCCGCTCTGCAGAACAGAGGGGCATAGCCACCCCCACTTTAATCCAAGACTGAAAACAAACTACAGTCTAACCTCGTTAGTGAGTACACCTGGGGACCCTCCAAATTGCTACTCACTATCAGTAGTACTTGCTAACCATATAGATTAGTATTATGGGTTATAAGCTGGGGTATCATATCCTTGTACTTCCTAACCAGGTATTACTCATTAACAGTGTTCTTATTAACGAGGTTCTACTGTATCCAGAATATGCAAAGTTGGATACTTGTACAATCCAAAGGACGTCTGATTTATATTACTAAGAATGATACTAACTAAATTATAATGTATGAGTAGTTTACCTCAAAATGCTCCTATCTCGAAAGCGAACACTATGGAATTATTGTTCCAGTGTATGGAACTGCCATTTTATTCAATTCGAAATCCACCATTTTGATTCGTTGAAAGCGCGCACGATGGAAGACTATTGTAGGACTAGACCAAGTTGGGCAGAAACTTGTGCCGCCGCCCCTGATATATATATACGTATGTATATATATATATATATATATATATATATATATACGTATATATGTGTATCCTGGTGTGGGCGCGAATTATAGGTGGATCAAAGGAAAAAGTGTGCTGACATTTGTGATGTAGCACAGGTCACTGATATACACACACTTCCTAATTGATGTCAATTGATGTCAATTGGTAGGGTAAGTGGCTAAAACTGATCAACTCTAGATGACACTGTACACACCAACAGTAAACAGTGAATGGTTGCCAGGATACAAATTAGTTATATCCTGTCCAGGTGTGCTACAGCAGAAAATACACTGCTGATGACCTCGGGCTTCGCCCTCGGTCAGTCAGCACTGTATTTCTGCTGTAGCACACCTGGACAGGATATAACTAATACATATATATTTATATATATATAACTAATTTGTATCCTGGCAACCATTCACTGTTTACTATTGGTGTGTACAGTCTCATCTAGAGTTAATCAGTTCCAGCCACTTACACTATTAATTGACATCAATTGACATCAATTAGGAAGTGTGTATATATCAGTGACCTGTGCTACATCACAAATGTCAGCACACTTTTTCCTTTGATCCGCCCATAATTCGCCCCCACACCAGGATACAAATATATATATATATATATATATATATATATATATATATATATATATACATATATATATACATACATACATACTTTGGTGTACCGTTTTCTCTTGTATGTCTTCAGCTTTGCCTTAAACTGGAACCAAATGATAGGAAAGGCTGTTCAGAGCTCCTCAAGTGTCCTTACTTCACACACGACAGTTTCGACCAAATGTTCACTGTGGAACTACGTGGAAAGATAATGAAAGACATGGAGGAGAACCCTCTCGTTAAGAGCCTGGGCGTGACCATACACGGCTCGGCGCACGACTACCTCATGAGCCAACAGCAGAGCACTGCACCTCCAGCCGTCCTCCAAACCTCCCTAACAGACCTGATTGACGGGACAGTTGATGTGGCAAGAAAAGAGGAGAAGAAGAAAGTGAAGAAGAAGGTCACCAAGGCTAAAAAGGTGTGTATGTGCATGTACAGTACGCACAGAGGCTCTTCAGTTGAATCTCGTTACAACACATCCCATGGACACCTAAGAATCCTTTAATACAATGAAAGAGAGCATGAGATTGTGGTCTCTGTAGACAGGTGGTCCTTTAATGAGGTGCATTAGAATCACTGAGTTAGCCAGTGAATCAACCTACAGTGGTCTCTGTAGACAGGTGGTAGTTTTATGCAAGCGGTCTTCTAGACACGTTTCGCAGTAGCTGTTGCCAGTGTACGTCCGTTCTATGTACTTATTACTGTATGTACCAAATGGCACGCAGGTGGGATGGTGCCCTCCGCTCACTGCTCAACTTCAAGTGCTAACCTTCTGAGCCACCAGCACCCACCCCCCCCCCCCCCCCCCCCCCCCCCATCCAGTTCTACGTATGTACTAATGCCGTAAACCTGCCTTGTAATGGCTACTTGAGGGCCCAACACTAGTGGTCCTTGTACAGAGGTGTACACTGCTCCAGTTGTAGGACTATTGTTGAACAGGTCTTTAACACCATATAGTTAAGCATTAAAAGCAACTTTTCTCTAGGGAGCATACCCCCAGACCCCCCTAGTCAGTAATACACGTTAGACACCTTCACAATACCACAGACTTACCCCTCCCAGCTCCCTGAAGGAAAGCCTAAGCATAGTTACCTACCCCTTCCCCCCTGTCCCGTCCTGTCTCGATACAATTACACTTCCATATTGCATTGACCCCCCCCCCCCCCCCCCCAAGATTTAGCCCAAATCCTGTATGCAGCCCTGACACATATGTGCATGTGTACATTAGTGTTACAGATGTTCTTCTATTGCGAAGGTTGGTGAGGGAAAAACCCTGCCCACTCACGGCTCTGATCCGCATGTGGTGATGCGTCGACCCAAAGAACAACCAACTACGTTCATGAAACCACCAGAGATGGACAGTCGGCACAAGAAGAACTCTTTCCCACAAACTGCTGATCCAAGCTACCTCAAGGGACCTGCCACTCTCTCGCAGACCAACGTTCTCAACGGAAGAAGAAGTGGAATATGTAAGTGTGTGTGCTTGTGTGTGTGTGTGTGTGTGTGTGTGTGTGTGTGTGTGTGTGTGTGTGTGTGTGTGTGCCAGGGAACTGGATATTTGAGGCGCAGACAAGTGAGGTCTCACTGTTCAGTGAAACCTCTGTAATCTGAAATTCTCTCTAATTTGGCCATCTTGTATGGTAATATCACCATATTAGTGTACAGTAGAACTTAGGTAGTGAGTACCCTCAGGGGAAGGCAAAATAGGTACTCACTATCAGAGGTGCTTACTATCCAAGGTGCTTTCAATGGTATTGCATGAGGTAGGGACAGAGCAATGAATACTTTCTATCCAGGAGTACTTACTAACCAGGAGTACTTACTAACCAGGAGTACTCACTAACCAGGAGTACTCACTAACCAGGAGTACTTACTAACCAGGAGTACTTACTAACCAGGAGTACATTACTATCCAGGAGTACTCACTAACCAGGAGTACTTACTAACCAGGAGTACTTACTAACCCAGGTACTTGCTATCCAGGAGTACCTACAAACAGAGTTTGGCTGTACATGCTAAGAGTCACTCTGTAATCCCAACAGTTTCTTTAAGTTTCATTGAGTGTCAGATTTTCACTGCATACACACATGTACTGTGATAGCCTACATCATACTGTACATAATATAACAATGTACGTATGTACGTATTATACTGACACATGTAGTCTATCATACAGATACGTATATACTTATGTCATGCTTGTTCACAAAGTGGTCTTTTGCTGAGTGTAATGTTTCTTGTCTATCTGTTGGGCTGAGATCATTCACTGAAGCAAACAGTTTATTCCAAACTGTTAGGAAGTGATGGCTGGAAGGGTGCAGATTTCATCAATTTCCTTTGTTATTTTCTGATATCAACTCTAATATTGTTTTTGGCAGTGCAGGTGTAGATGATGTAATGGTGATTCCCCTTGCAGCTACGCCCATGGGAGGGCCTCACCCTCAGTACACCGTCACATCACCCACTCCTCATGGATACACACCCACACACCTTTCACGTCCACCGTCTAAGAAGATATCGATATCTTCCAACGCAATAGATTTGGTAAGAACTGCATGTATCTGTGTGTGTGTGTGTGTGTGTGTGTGTGTGTGTGTGTGTGTGTATGTGTGTGTATGTGGTGTCTGTGTGTGTATGTGTGTGTGTGTGTGTGTGTGTGTGTGTGTGTGTGTGTGTGTGTGTGTGTGTGTGTGTGTGTGTGTGTGTGTGTGTGTGTGTATGGTGTCTGTGTGTGTATGTGTGTGTGTGTGTGTATGTGTGTGTGTGTGTGTGTGTATGTGTGTGTGTGTGTGTGTGTGTGTGGGTGTGGGTGTGGGTGTGTACGTGTGTGCACACGTGTGGGTGTGGGTGTGAGCCATCTTCTTTCCTGCCAGTCAGTTGAGTGTTGTGTGCCCTGTACATATGTATGAGAATGATCCACTCCTTTCTATGCATAAATATGCGTTTTGTATTAAAATGTCCGTAGGTGTCTCAACCAATGCACAACTTGAGGCACCCTGGTTCCAATTCGCCTGGTTCTGGACAAGTTGGGAGTGTGTCCTCGATCACAGGAGCCTCTGGAATCTCCAGCAGTGGGAACTCTGACATATCTCCAGAGAAGACTGCCCAAAATAGGTTAGCCCTGTCTAGGATGGTGTGTGTGTGTGTGTGTGTGTGTGTGTGTTTGTATGTGTGTGTTTGTGTTTGTATGTGGGCAGTAAATTTTGAATCAAAGTGTCAAGGGTTACCAATTAAAAGGCCAAGCATATGCCAAAAGCACAAACAACAGCAATTCATGATGATTCACAGGAACTTTTCTCAGTACCGTAGACACAAAACAGCTGATCCAACAAAATTACAACACCTGGTAACTGAGCATGTGTGAGAGAGAGGGAGGGAGTCACAGGCTGGTGACACACCTTGTGTACATACATACATACATACATACACATATATAATGGTATTGTCCATTCAGCACATTCCACCCCAGGAACAAAGCATATAAGCCATACAGTACTGCTCTCCTCTGTGTTCCCCTAGTCTGTGTGTACTTGTGTGTGTGACCTGGTCTACACATGTGTATGGGTGTATGCGTGTGTGCAGTGAGTCACTTCCAAGGAACTGCCAGGCTTGCAAAGCGTGTTCTTTTGATGGTCGAAGTGTAGAGGCTGCCATCCTGTTTGTGTCCAGGGGGACAGTCACCTTTTAGCTACACTTGGCTTCTTTGGGACTCGTTTCCAAGCTAATTTTGTTTGGTTTCCAAACTCACTTTCATTTAGGACTTGAACAATTTCAGCTTCAGTTTCATTTGAGATTTGAACTGTCTACAGTTTTTGTGATCTTTGTGTGCAGTTTTCTTTTCCTGCTATTGGTTGGGTATACAGCTCCGTTGTTTTAAAGATGTTTGCTTTATTATGGACTCCTTCTTTTTAGGCTAAGGCAATCGGCCAAGGGTCATCCCCTTATCACAGATGTCTTACTCTCAACTGGTTCCCAAGGGTCTTCACCTGGAACTCAGCGGACAATGCCAACATTGCGGAAACCTGTGAACCCTTTACAGCTCCCAACTTTACCCAAAGATCAAGGTGTGTCGTGTGTTGTGTGTATGTGTGTGTGTGTGTGTGTATGTGTGTGTGTGTCGTGTGTTGTGTGTGTGTGTGTGTATGTGTGTGTGTCGTATGTGTGTGTATGTGTGTGTGTGTGTGTGTGTCGTGTGTTGTGTGTGTGTGTGTATGTGTGTGTGTCGTATGTGTGTGTATGTGTGTGTGTGTGTGTGTGTGTGTGTGTGTGTGTGTGTGTGTGTGTGTATGTATCCATGCACGCGTGTGTGTACGTGCGTGTGTGCATGCGTGCATGTGTCCTCAAGCTGATAGATTGCTTGCAAAGTAAGGTAGTTTCTGAATAGTAGGCACCTCTGTACAGTACAAACTCCTATAGCAACCTCCCCTATAGCAACCTCCCCTATAGCAACCACCCCCTATAGCAACCACCCCTATAGCAACCACCCCTATAGCAACCACCCACTATAGCAACCACCCCTATAACAACCTCCTCCTATAGCAACCACCCCTATAGCAACCCCCTATAGCAACCACCCCCTATAGCAACCTTCCCCTATAGCAACCCCCAACCCCCCCCCCCCCCCCCCCTATAACAACCTCCTCCTATAACAACCTCCTTTAATAGCAAAAACCTATCTCTAACAGATTCCTTTTGTTGGTTCGGATAGTTATAAATACACTATAGCCATAACCACTGAACAGTGGAAACCTATTTGTAGCACATCCTTTCGCAGTTTCCGAAGTGTCCATTATAGAGAGGTTCCACTGTACACACACACACACACACAAGGACAGTGTCCTTTATAGAGAGGTTCCACTGTACACACACACACACACACACACACACACACACACACACACACACAAGGACAGTGTTTGTGCATCCTTTCGACTTGAGATGCACTTGTTTCAATTCACTCAAATTATTTTTTATTTGTCAGATTAAACCGTTATTATTCATTGATTAATTTTTCTCACATCACTTTCAGATAAGATGAAGGTCTCCCCGACGAATGGACCAAAATCCCCACTCATTGGATTTGTTAGTACTTTGGGGCAGACCACACAAGTTGGAGGTACATCTGGTGGAACAGGAGTGGGGAAGTCCCTGTTATTAGGGGCAATGGGTGGTCCCAGTGCTTATTTGTCCTCAGTTCCCACTAAAGTACAGGTGAGTGTGCTTGCTCATGGACCCAAGTACTGAATGCTCTTCATCTGAATTCTGTTTTCACTAGACAGTCACGGTGTAGAGTTGCAAGGATGGTTCACTTGCTATTTGTTGGTAGTTGTGTGGGCGTTTCATGTGCTATTTGTTGATAGTTGTGTGGGCGTTTCATGTGCTATTTGTTGGTAGTTGTGTGGGCGTTTCATGTGCTATATGTTGGTAGTTGTGTGGGCGTTTCATGTGGTATTTGTTGGTAGTTGTGTGGGCGTTTCACTCGTTATTGGTTGGTGTACACCATATAGGTGCTAATTTTCACGGGGTGTACATGTCACAAATCAAGAACTTGGCTGCAATTCATGATTTTATTTTCGCATATGGACCAGTCCCTACTATGTACGTATATTAGGTTACTAGAATATGTATCAAGCCAAGTGTATTCGTGATTGAATTTTCGGAAATGCAAACTCATTCTCGAAATTTGGGAAAGTAAAGTACTGTGAACCGTAGCACCACTACAGTAGCTCTGTGGGTATTTCCTACCAGCTGGCAGATGGACCTTTCCTACTGGCTGGCAGATGGGCTTTTCCTATATAACGATATTCATACGAATCTTGTGTAAGCTGTTGCTGTTACTGTGCCGCACCTAGTAAGACCCTTTTCCTATTGGCTGGCAGATGGGCTTTTCCTATTGGCTGGTACAAGGGAAGCAGTATAACCTGACACTCTGTGGGCCACTAATACTATAGCCTCACACTCTGTGGGCCGCCAATACTTTAGCCTCAGACTCTGTGGGCCACAAAGTGTGTCATATCACAGAGGCTGTTGGGTTGTTCCATGACTCTAGTGACTGAGAATGTTGGGTTAGGAAAGTGTCGAGCCACATCTGTTCAGGTGTACCTGCTCTGCTTCCTACGGCAGTAGAACCTCACTTACCCCCACTACAAGTATTCAGTTGCATACGTACCTCATCCTCTGCAGTAGTTTCCTACGGGAACTAACAAATCTGCAATAATCCTACTGTACACTATACTACTGCTCCCTCATCTGTCCAGTTCCCTCACTTTATCCACAATTTCATCCTGAATGGACGTGTGCGGATAAGTGAGGTTTGGCTGTACAATGAAACCTCTTAATAATCCGAC
>CAUJGJ010000082.1:1290000-1295000 GCA_963170055.1 Halisarca cf. caerulea
GTACACACTCCTGGATAGAAAGTACTCCTCATTCTGTCCCTGTGTATACCTCATGTACATAAACCAACCCTGATAGTAAGTACTGATTTTGTGTCCCCTTTGAGGTACGTTTGTACTAAGCAAGTTTCTTTGTACAGTGAAATCTCTCATTGTGGATGCTCCGAAACAAGGACACTCTCCCTACAAAGGACACAGCTTGAGATTCCAAATTACTTTCTCCTTGTACAATAGAACTTGGATAGTAAGTACCCTCAAGGGAAGGCAAAATAAATACTCACTATCAGAGGTACTTACTATCCAAGGTGCTTTCGATGGTATTGCATGAGGTAGGGACAGAGTAATGAATACTTACTATCCAGGAGTACTTACTAACCAGGAGTACTCACTAACCCAGGTACTTACTAACCAGGAGTACTCACTAACCCAGGTACTTACTAACCAGGAGTACTCACTAACCCAGGTACTTACTAACCAGGAGTACTCACTAACCCAGGTACTTACTAACCAGGAGTACTCACTAACCCAGGTACTTACTAACCCAGGTACTCACTAACCCAGGTACTTTCTAACCCAGGTACTTACTAACCCAGGTACTTACTAACCCAGGTACTTACTAACCCAGGTACTTACTAACCAGGAGTACTCACTAACCCAGGTACTTACTAACCAGGAGTACTCACTAACCCAGGTACTTACTAACCCAGGTACTCACTAACCCAGGTACTTTCTAACCCAGGTACTTACTAACCCAGGTACTTACTAACCCAGGTACTTACTAACCCAGGTACTTACTAACCAGGAGTACTCACTAACCCAGGTACTTACTAACCCAGGTACTCACTAACCCAGGTACTTACTAACCCAGGTACTTACTAACCCAGGTACTTACTAACCCAGGTACTCACTAACCCAGGTACTTACTAACCCAGGTACTCACTAACCCAGGTACTTACTAACCCAGGTACTTACTAACCCAGGTACTCACTAACCCAGGTACTTACTAACCCAGGTACTTACTAACCCAGGTACTCACTAACCCAGGTACTTACTAACCAGGAGTACTCACTAACCCAGGTACTTACTAACAGAGTTTGACTGTAGTTCAATTACATTTTAGACCTCTCAAAGAGGACAACCTCCTTACAAAGAACAAAAAGGCTGCCCCAAGGTGTCCTTTATTCAGAGATTCCTCTGTTACTGGGCATGACATAAGATTTTTCACATGGTGAATGATATCAGAGGTCGGCTGTCCAATGTGAATAATGATAATGTGAAGTGTTGTAATCCAATCCGCAGGGAGGATGGTGTGCCTCTCAAGGAGATTACTAGCAATCAGTAAATACATTTACCCACCTCTGTGTGATCGTGATCACGGGGTGAGGCTTGTGTCCGGGTTTTTTCACTATCAGACTGCTCACTCAATCTTGATCTGACCTCGCTGTGTGCGTTAGATTAGACAATAATCATTTTGATCTGTTGTATATACAAACATACGCATTGATTGATGTCTGAAAATAGATAACAGAATTATGCAATCTGTGGTCTGACCACTGGGAATGATTGAGGATGATTGAGTTGTATCAGTTACCGTGCATACGTAGGTGATAATGTTCGTGGGCCGTATATTTTGCAAAACAAACACTTGGCTGTAATTCATGATTTTATTTTCGTGATGGACCGGTCCCTACCATATTATGTTTTATTAGCAGACTGTGTATCTAACCAAATATTTGCAATTGAATTTTTTGCAAAGGCATTCTAATTTGTGAAAATAGCACCTATACGGTAATGGATAGAATGTAGCCGTGTTGACATGTGAGCAGGCCCAAAGGGAATTCACTCCTCGTTGGCTTGAAATGCTAAGTTCCTTCATTCGAGCTTGTCAAATGTGTGGGTGTAGGAGGAAGAAGAGATTACAAGAAGAAGAAGGTTGGGGAATGAGGGTCTTTTGTCAATTATTGTTGTCCAAAAATGATTACAACAAAAAACCACTCTAAAACGAACCTTCTCTACAGTGGATTCCCCTCAAGCAAACCTTTTCTATGGTGGATGCCTTTCAAGTCCTGTTCCGTATATCCTCTGTACCTGTGGTATACAGAACAACACTAGCCTTAAGCCTCCTCAACCGAACATTTCATTGGTCCCAAGTGTGTTGGGACATTATAGAGCTGTCACTGTGTGCTGTAGTAGAGTGGAGGCCACTCAGCTCAAACTACAGCAAAACATGTGTATAAAGACCACTCAAGGGACCAACAAATCATGGTCTCGATAAACAGGTGGTCCTTATGTAGAGGTGCAACAGTACTGATTTAGTGGTTCCTGTACCAGCCAACAGTGGTCTCTATAGACAGGTGGTCCTTTTATACCAGTGGGCTTTGTGACAGGTTTCACTGTAATTTGTGGATCAGTTGTTTGTGTGTTGCTCTGCGAACAGTATACAACATTCTAATCTCAGTTCTCTGATGAGTGCCCTAAAGCATGCACAACTGACATCGGTCATGTGATGTCAGAGAGGTGTTTTGTCTTGTGGTTCATTGCTCGATCTTGCAGGTGTTTTATTGTTATGTTTGAATCTGTTATCAAGTCATTGTGGGTAGCATCAGTAACCGCAATACATGTGTGCATGTTTCGAATGTGTATGTGTTCCTTGATTTGCATTGTGAAACACACGCATGCACACATGCACATACATACACACACATGCATGCACACACATGCACACGCACACACACACACACACACAAACACATACACACACACATACACACACACACACACACACACACACACACACACACATTTGCCAATGTTTACACTCCCACCCCCCACCCCCACCCCCACCCTACCTCATACAGGGAGGAAACAGTCCTGAGGAATCACGCAAGCAACCAACAGAGGCCAATTTTCCCCTAATCTAAGGATTTTTGAATTTTGTACAATGCAATGTATTTTTGACTTGCACACGTATTTATGGTTTTTAAGTTTGTGAATAAGTGAAGTCTGTTTGATTTTAATTTGTTTATTTTAGTAAGCATTTCATGATAGTTATCTATTGTAACTTTTGTAATTTCGTATGTTATATTTTTGAGTCTTGTGTATTTAATTGGCAAGCATGCAGGAATAATATATTATTTTGCACTAGATTTTAATATTATATAATATATATATATATACCTGACATGCATGGCCCTGCATGCATGGGATCGAGTATACAATATTAGACCTACATGATAAGACTATAATATATAGAATTCTGCATGGATTGATATAATTAATTAAATGTATATATGCGTGCATGAGCTCGCGCTCATGCAAGATTCTTACATTATACATACCTACATGCAGCAGCTATATATAGGCCTATAAATTATTATTTTTTGTCCACATATATATATTATATAATATTATATTATGTATGCGCATGCATTTCAACTGCATGCACGATTTAAAATTTAAATATTACATTATATGCATGGTGCCTATATATACATAGCTGCCTTTATGCATGCATATATGCATGGCCAGCTGTGCATGCACGCATGCATATATATGGTCTCTATAGCTGTGGCCATGCAACTGTAGGCACTTGTTGTATTATAATATTATACATCATATATAGTGTATTATTTATATTAATTTTGATGAATGTGGATCATGCAATATTGTATGTTAACTCTGGATATATGCATCCATTTTTACAATGTACTTAGCTTCTGTATATGCTGGGTTATGACTAGAGTACGTTCAGATACGTACGCAGCTGCATGCGCTACATGCATCCATCGAACCTATCCTAGGCCTTTGATCTATAATCCATCCATATATGATTTATCCATCAGATTCCATCAATCCATGCATGCATCTTGTATCTGTCTGTGATAGTGAAACCTCAATCCTCAGTATGAACACAATTGAGACCATGCGCACGTCAAGCTGTCCTGCATGGAGCTTGAGGTACGTGTCCCTATTTCAAAATGTTTACTGCATACAAACGTGCAATGCCATACATATAGGTCAATGTGACAGGCTTCAAATGGGACAGAGCAATGATTTTTTTTGTTAAAGGAGGTACAAGGCTGCATTTGAGGAGTGTTCTTTAATTAATGTAGAGGTTTCACTGTATATCCAACCATCTCCCCACCATCCTAGCACTATACCTGTGCTACCATCTCCCCACCATCCTAGCACTATACCTGTGCTACCATCTCCTGATTCTGCATGCAGGCTGGCATGAGTCATGCATGGTTGCTTCTCGGGCAATGGAACCTCTGTAATCCAACACTTCCATAATCCGACGTTCTCTCCATAATCTCATCATCTTATTACGAGGTACAGTCACCGTAGTGAATAAAGCATGCTAAGAGGTACTCCATAATCCGACAGCCTTGATCGTAATCTGACACAAGCTATAGCTGTTGGCGATCAAGGAGAGTCAGTTTAGAGTGTCCGCTGTCAAATGTTTCTGCAGTATGCTTATCTCCATACTCTTATCTTGATGAGCATGCATAAACTCCTCCAGGAGTAAGAACGCTGATGAACATCGCTTATGATAGCACATCTGTACGCCAAGTACGCTAATGCAATTACGGTATCACGTGAGCAACGTTATTCATGATTTATGTTACCCAAATATGTCCACAACAAAGGGTCGCCCCACTTTTGGCGCTTATAACACACCCTCGCCAGGTCCTTATCGAGTGTTATTTCTCTGCGCCTTCTTTGTTCCCTAGCGAGAAGCAAGTTTGCTGACATCGAGGACGAGTGCAATCGCAGCTAGACCGTGACATTCATCCAGTGACCTTATCGCATTTCACAAGTGACCTCATACGTCTGATCTCACGATAACCTAGAGTGATAAACGATCATTTTCGAAGGATTCGCCATTCACCGAGTCGGCCTGCGTCTAGTTTGCTCCGGATCTGTGCAAGTGCTTTATTCGTGAATCTACCCCGATCGTTGGCCATGGCTGGAAGGGACAAGCAAGGTGAGTTTACATACCG
>CAUJGJ010000082.1:1300000-1330000 GCA_963170055.1 Halisarca cf. caerulea
TGTGTGTGTGTGTGTGTGTGTGTGTGCTCATGTGCATAGTTTTCTGTATGCAGGTATTGGTATTACGCACCTACATTTGTATGTACGGGCATACCTGTAGGCCACCCCCACCTATTCTGGTATGTGGCTACCTTCATGATATGAACATACGTACGTATGTATAGTATTATATATATTATACGTATTTGTATGTATGTATGTATGTATGTATGTATATATATATATATATATATATATATATATATATATATATATATATATATATTTGTATGTATGTATGTATGTATGTCTGTACATAGAAATGTGTGTGTGTGTGTGTGTGTGTGTGTATCTGCAATTTAATTAGAGAAGCTCTCAAGCAGTACGATTTATGTTTGCTGTCCTCAAGCAACTTCATGTGCTGTGCACACCCTATGAACCAGTCAAGTGGTGCCTTTTGAAAGGTAGTTCACTTCGCCTTGGTTCATTGAGGGACACTACACTTGGGTACATCATCGCCCAATGGTTATGTCGGTCTAATGTACCGGGTCTCCTCAACAAACTAGTTTGTGTTCACTCCAGCCAATGTGTCTGGACATATGCATAAATTATACATGTATGTACATATGTATGTGTGTACGTACGTATGCACATGTACTGGATTTATACATACATTTACTGAATTTATGCATACAAGTACGTATGTAGGTATATAATATATACGTATGTTTAATATTATGTAACTGTGTATATATAATATGTATGTCTTTGTGTATGTACGTGCATACGTGCGTGGGACTTTGTACAAACAGTGTGTGTGGAGAAGGTGCAGTTAATTGGCAAGTAAATCTATCCTGTGGTCCACGCAAGTGCGCTTACATCATGCCTGTATGTTTAGTGGTCATGAATTTCACGGACAGTAAGCATTAGCTGCATACACAGTGAAAGTTACTTTATTGGTATATTGGGAGTTGTATATACAGTGTAACCTCTCTAAACTGAACTCCCTTGGGACCAAGGAAAAGGTTTGTTGTAGGGAGGTTACCAGATTGGAGAGGTTCTGTATGTACAGCAAATATAGAGAGCAGGACTTGAAAATGCACCCACTCCAGCCCACTCGTGTGGAGTTATGGACAAGGTTGGCTCGATGAGTGTAAACACACGACCGAGGCATTCGTCTGTGCTGTGTAGTTGTGTCGACAGCACAAGAAAAGTTGTAGCCGAGAATGTACCAGGCATCCTCTTCTACGGGTCTGCATGTATCTTTGTGCGTGTGTGTTCTAAATTTAGAAGCTGTCGGTATGCATGCGAGACAGATGGTGTGTTCTTATAATGACTTCGCTAAACCTCTGAATGTAGTGTGTGTGTGTGTAGGAACCATCCTGTGTCTTTGAATCCGAACATATGAGCATGTGTGTACATGTGTATGTATGTACGTATGTGTGTATGTACGTACGTACGTATGTATGTATGCACATGTGTAAGTATATATGTACGTACATATAATATGAATGTCTTCATGACACAGTCAGTTGCAGTGAAGGTATCACTTGCATTCATTTACGTACATGTGTACACACACACACACACACACACACACACACACACACACACACACATACACACACACACACACACACACACACACACACACACACACACAGACACACACACACAACACACACACACACACACACACACACACACACACACTGTATATACTGAGAATTGTGGGTACATTACTTATGTGTCCACATGCAACTGTAGGTGTTGTAAGTGGTGATAATAGGCCTAACAATTCCTACTCGTTATTCTCTTTCATTCGATACGGGCATCCCATTTTCTGCTGCCTTGTTCTCCCACCAACTTGGTGGAATAGACAATGAAATGGCTGAAACTCTAACTTAACTTGATATCCACACCCACCCCTTGACATGTGTGCTGTGTGAGGGACTAGAGTGCGCAGGTGTAGCTCACCTGTGGGCACTGATTAGGTAGAATTCTGGCCATGAGTAGTGGGTTGTACTTTGACAGCGGGTTGGTTTATTCTAAGTCAGATCACCACACACACAGTCATATTATGCAATCATACACACACGTACACACATGTACACACACGCACGCACACACACACACACACACACACACACACACACACACACATACACACACACACATGTACACACACACACACACACACACACACACACACACACACACACACACACACACACACACACACACACACACACACACACACATGTACACACACACACACACCAGGCTCAGTTGTAACACAATGACCTTGGGGCAGTTGAAAGTCTTCTGAAATCCTCTGACCTAAAAAGGCTTGAAACTCAAAGCGAAGGAGGCGGAGCAAACATGAAGTCCTACTGTGGTACATTCTCTGTACCTATCTCTCATTGTTTGTGAGGTCTTTTGAACCAGTCAAAGTGTGTACTGTGGTGTAAGCATGTGGACCTGTGCATAACCCTGTGAACAAGATCCCAATTCTGGTTCTAAATTTTAATTTCGGGTATGGAAATGTCAATGTGGGGTGTTTTGCACAGTCATGGTTGTGCTGTTGTGTTGTTGTGATGATGTCAGCTCACATCAGAGCACATGAACACTGGAGAGTCCACCTGGTACAGGGTGACCTCACAGTACAGCTGTGATTACATCATACTTACACTAGAGGGTTGGGTCACAGTAGAATACATGGGAAATTAATTTTTAAGGGCCCCCTGTTTGGGGGTCAGTGTTCAGATTTGCTTCCCTAGGGTACATTGAAAGTCAGAATCTTCGCCTAAAGTATTAAATTGTTCCATTTGTCACGGTTTTGGCTTAAAATGTCTGTTCTAGTGATTCATCTAAGATCGTTTGTCTGGGGCTCGTGTGAGGGCTTAATAGGCATTGGTACGTATAATGTATATGCGTACACACACGCACCCATGCACACACACACACACACACACACACACACACACACACACACACACACACACACACACACACACACACACACACACACACACACACACACACACACACACACACACACACACACACACACACACACACACACACACAGAGATATGTATACCATACATACTTGACTATCTGTGGACATGCATGATAAAGCCAAACATGGCTGCAGGTCATGCTATAGGGAGATGGCTTGTGCATGTTATGTAAATTTGTACATTCTCTGTTTTTTTTGCTGTCCGAGAAATGTCCTAATGAAATCCGGTCACCCCTGTTGACCTGACCAAATGAAGACCTTTGAGTGATGTTGACCTATGATGTCATCACATCCTATGATGTCATTGCATCACCTGATGTCAAGTACCACATCCTCTCACATGTACTCTAGTAATAATATTCATGACTTAGGACAGACTGAGAAATTTTGTGTGAATATCTCTATTCCTTGTTCTCAACAATAATGAATAATACCCAATATGGAGAGATGAGGTGGAAACAAAATGGCAGAATAGCGATTTGTGCGTACTTTACATGTAGGGAAGTCGAGTGGTGTGAATTCAGACCTTTACAGCAAAGCATTAACTTCTGTATATCAGCCTCACTACTACTATTTGCGTACCTGCATATCACGTGCAGTACACCTCACTGGTCGTCTTTCTGGAAACATATGCTTGTTTGTTACGACCCTCACTCAAAACACAAACACGGTTGTCTTTCTGGAGTCGTTCTTTCGTTCGTTTGTATGTTTTGCACCTCGGTTGGCCAGCTACCTTCGGCCTATAGCTATCAACAATATTTAATATAAATAAAGTATTATTAATATTACTGACTTCAAAAGTAAAAAGCAATATGTATATGTGTATGTATCGTACATTGCAGCTACTGTGTATGTATATTAATCCCATATTAATTTTTTCACTACAGAGTACAAAGTTCATGCTTTGAACCCAGTTGGAAACTACCTTGGAGGATGCTACTTGAGACTGTCACGAGATGACATATCTGTTTATGACAATACTAAGGGATTTTTAGGTATGTGTGTGTGTGTGTGTGTGTGTGTGTGCGTGCGTGTGTGTGTGTGCGTGCGTGTGTGTGTGTGTGTGTGTGTGTGTGTGTGTGTGTGTGTGTGTGCGCGTGTGTGTGTACTTACATATGTATGTACATATTCACGTATGTGTACATGTGTGTATATGCTATTCTGCTCATGTGTGGCACACACAAATACAATCACAATCACAGCTCTAGACAGTAAGTATGCCATTGTCTTCATCAAAATTGTGCACATGTAGTAGATGTATGCGTCTGAATATATATGTACATACGTATGTACATACATACACGTAAGGATGAAATGGGAATGCTCTATAGTGTGAACTATTCCCCTGTTTGTCCACAGGAAAATGGCCATACAACTGTATTCGGCAGTTTAGGGAAGAGAAAGATGTGTTTGCGTTCACTTCGGGGAGAAGGGGGCCCTTTGGAGTCAGTGAGTACCAGTTTCAGATGGCACCTGAAAGGTTGGCACATCTCAAGCAAATTGTGTCGGACTACACTGGAGCCAAGTTCCAGAGTTTTGACGACGGTCCCGTGTCAAGTGATGAGATTTTACCATATCAACATGAGAGTAGCCCTCCTGGTGTAAACCGTTCCGCCAGAAGGTCAAGCTCGAGTAAATCTGACAAAGGAACTCCTTCTCCTAAAGTACGTTCCCGAAGCTCTTCAAGGCAGAAGACTGACTCAACAAGTTCGTCTGGAAACAGCTACGACAAGTCTCCAGTGATGAAGATGAGAGCAGAATCGGTGCAACCGTTGCCTGCAGCTAGTCTGCGCACCATGTTCTCCTCCGCAAGGCAAATGTCACTGCCCGATACATCAGTTCGATCCACGACTCTTCACAGCAACGCAGGCAGATTTCAATCCGACCTCAAAACAGCTCTGTCCAATGCAAAAGTGAGCCCAGAGGGACCCGCTCATGGGTATGTGAACGGACAAGCTGCCGTCATCCAAAATCTGAAAACTTCACCCAAAATGAGTCGTTGGTCGCGATCTTCTGACACAAGCCCTGATGTGTCCCCGCCACGAGATTTGCCACCAAAACCACCTCGAAGCTCCATCCCACCTCCAGTTGCTAGGAAACCAGTGGGGATTCCTCATCGCTTCCTTCCCGCTGGACAAAGGTCTGGCCCAAATGGTGCTCGGTTGCGCAAGGCAAGAAGCATGGGATCTCTTCTCGATGCTTGTGATGAGGAGGGAGTGGGGGAAGACTCCGTCGGAGAGATGCTTCTTGATGAAGATGTTGTGTTTGGCAGCATGAAGGACCAACACCACTTCGGGAGCAGAGTGTCCCCTAGACAAACACCCTCTCCTGGTCCCACCTCCTCCCCCACGCCTATGGATGACTATGTGCATATGAATGGAACCAGTCGCCCACCAGGTCTGTTCCGAGGGAATGCATTGTGGCTGTGGGAGTGGGAGAAGACACTTACATATGCGAGCATGTGTACTACACACACACACACACACACACACACACACACACACACACATACACACACACACACACACACACACACACACACACACACACACACACACAAGCAAGCAAACATACGTACACACATACACACACATTCAGTACATGTTCTCTCTTTTTTGTGCAGTGTCTAAACCAATCCCAGCTCCCAGAAGGCGATCGGCTACTGTTAACAAGATAAGCTACGAAAATGCGGATATTGTTCTTTTGCACAAAAATGGCCTTCTTCGCAAACAGATGAAGGGTCTACCGGCTGACACAAGGCAGCCTGTAGCTCAAGGGAACCAGGACGTATTTGATGGACAGCTATCACCGGATTTCTCCCTTGATGACTATGAGCAGATGGCATCATTGAAGCAGCACGACACTGATGACTATGTGATGATGAAGTCTGCACATATCCCAGACGAGTACGAAATGATGCAGTCACACTTTGTGGGGCGAAAGAAGATCCAGAAGTATTCTGATGTTCCCCCACCTGTTGTGTGAGTCTTTCTGTTGGCAGTTTTGTGTGTACTGGTGTGCATTAAAGCTGACCAGATACTTGTGTTTTGTGACTAATGTGTAACTCATGATTTTAGTGTAGATATTGTGTTTGTACGTGCATGTGGGCATGTGTGTGTGTGTGTGTGTGTGTGTGTGTGTGTGTGTGTGTGTGTGTGTGTGTGTGTGTGTGTGTGTGCTTGTGTGTGTGTGTGTGTGTGTGTGTGTGTGTGTGTGTGTGTGCACGCGTGTGTGCGTGTGTGTGTGTTCATGTATGCTAGTGAAAATGTCAATCTCCATGTGTACTTGCACATGTCATGATGAATGTTTGGTCCCATTTTACAGGAGGCTGCAGAAATCCAACTCCGCCCACAATCTTTTGAGTGACATGGTCTACGATACTCCAAGAAACGCTGGAATCCTTCCAATGGCAAGAGTAAGTGTATTTGGTTGGATACGTATGAGTCTGTATACCTGCACTTGTGCACCCAAGCAAACATGTTTGTTCACGCATGCTTACGTGCATGGACAGTTGCAAACAGTGTTATCACACTGTTTTTATGAGCACACACACACACACACACACACACACACACACACACACACACACACACACACACACACACACACACACACAAACACACACACACACACACACACACACACACACACACACACAATTTTGTGTTCCTTTCTTCATTGTTTTCATTTTCACATTATAGAGTGGATATGACCATTTGGCTACTCCTGGGGTCAAGAGCGGGAAAGGAGGGAAAAGAAGTATTCTACTACAGAAGGATGCTAACAACCCTTTCAAAGGACAGCCAAAAAAGCACATCGTCACTGCCTGCTAGTGTGTGTGGAGCTGGTACATACTTGATACTATGCAGGTGTGTGTGTGTGTGTGTGTGTGTGTGTGTGTGTGTGTGTGTGTGTGCGTGTGTGTGTGTATGTGCATGCGTGCATGTGTGTTTGTGTGTGTGTGTGTGTGTTATGTATGTTATGTGTGTGTGTGTGTGTGTGTGTGTGTGTGTGTGTGTGTGTGTGTGTGTGTATGTGTGTTCATGAACATGTGACATAGAAATACCTTGTACAATCATGCAGTGATGTCCAGGCAGACCAAGATGCCAGTGTTTTTAATCCATTCACTCTTTCCTTCTACAGGTTTTAACACATTCAACTACAGAAAGCAGTCGTGTTTGTCTTCGTTCTGTGTTTTTTCAAGTCTCCCAAGTGTCATGTCATTCTAACCCTGTCGTGTCATTCTAACCCTGGTTGCAAGGGGGCTCTGTTTTATTACCAGGACTGCTGTGTTTGTTTTTCATTCCTGCCAACAAGTGCACGCGCATCATTTGCACAAGCTGTGATGTGCATACAATGTCATGAACTCACACCTAAGGGTTATAATAATTATTATTACCTCAATTCTTTCATTTTATCTTTTTTTATTTTTTCGTCTTTTGTATGAAACAAATCTTATACGTTTACATTTTTTTATTTTGTTAACATGGCAACTCTCACACAATATCATAGTATATTTTGCAAATTAATGGACTTTTATTTGTGCATATTAATTATTTGAATGTTTTTGCATCAACTATTTTATTGCATGCGATATATGTGTATTACTAAGTATTTCTGCAGGGTTTTGTTTATCCAATTATAATACATGTGAAATTCATTATTATTACAGTGTATTCTTGTTAATCCGTTATAACTTGTTTTGTAAGAATAATTATATATAAGTGGATTGATGAGTGGATTATTATACCCAAATCAATTAAGCTACATAGTGCAGTCTTTATGATCATGCATGCATGTACTAATAATATAAATTGATATTGTATAAAATGGTGCGCACATGCATGCATGGTAGATTATAAGCTGTGGTCACTTGGCCAGATCGTGATAAACTGTCTGAGGCGTAGTAATCTAATCGCATACCTTGTCAAACCACAAAATGCGCGTACCCCTTTCAGCCTCAATTCTGCCATAACATACCTGCATGCGTACTGCATGTGTGACTTGCGTGGGACAATATGGAATGGGAGCAAAACAACTACAGTATAATGCGGTCAACTGACAGAGGTGCTGTCATGCACAGTATATATTCATTCTAATTGTGCATGAGGTAATGCGCAGTTACATGATAAAACACATTAATTATGGGAATTGTATGATATTATATCACTTCATATACACATCAATAATACATGAAATTAGGCCAAATTGGACACAAAAATTAACATTGTGTTGTTTGCATGTTATACAATTACAATGTATTATAATTGCTACGTACATTGACAGGTAAAGGGTTATAATTGTGAAATAAGAACTGCAAACATGTACACATTACCAATCATTTAGAAACTGTTCCGCTATCCTGTGCACAATTTGAGATTGGGAGATTGTGTCTGTCTTGTTTGTTCTTCAATTATAACCCTCTTCTCCCAAGAGAGTTTCGCGGTGGGCCTTGTTCCTTGTTCTTCTTGTTCCTGTCTCCGTCGGATGATGTACTTTCTTGCGACATACGCAGACCCTCCCACCGCCACCATTAGGGCCGTCCTGTAGGATCAAGCCTATACCACATGTGCTTTGTTTGACAAAGTTCAGTATATAAATACACACTATGTACAGTGGAACCTCCATTAGTGGACTCTCACTAAAGGACACATGTGCAGTATGATAAACCTCTCTACAAAGGACACAGCTTAAGGGACCTCCATTAGTGGACTCTCACTAATAAGGACACAGTCTAATAATCCTCTCTACAAAGGACACGGCTTAAGGAATCTCCGGTCATTAGTGGACTCTCACTAATAAGGACACAGTATAATAAACCTCTCTACAAAGATCAAGCCTATACCACATGTGCTTTGTTCGGCAAAATACACACTCGAGTACAGTGGAAACTCTGATAGTGGACTCTCACTAAAGGACACAATTTAAATTACACAAAACACAAATTATTATTTTTTGACAAGAATTATTTGAGTATCGTTCAAGACATGTTGAACAATAGGCAGTTTAGTTAGTGTAAGCAGCCAAATGTTCTTCCTCCTGAAAATGGAGGAATTCGGTCTGGCCATGCCAGACCATGAAAAGTCTAGGCTACTGCCACGGTCTGGGTGACTAACTGCATGTAGCAGCATGGAGTGTCACAGACTGCGAGGTTCTATAGACTATGTATATAGCTTATAGGATAGAGATATTGTGGTTGTTTAATTATACAGCATGATCACTGTCAGCTAGGGGCCTGGGAACTTCCGACCATTATTACTCCCAAAGCTAGAGGGGATAACAATGGGTATAAAATCAGACTCAGGGGTACAAATGGCATAGCATTATACAGGTGATGCCCAAGAAACCTGGCAAGGCAACAGTATTTAAGGAAAAGTAATGATTATTAGACAAAGTATGGAAAACTGATAAACAGACAGAAAATTGAATGAAATCAAGCACTGCAGTTTAATAGTTTTCACCGAGTTCCGATCCTACTACACATGCGGGATGTGGGAATTTGCACAATGTGCACTCAGTTCAACTAAATTCTGTGTAGCCCTATACCTGTCTAGCCTCATGTACGTATGTGTAGCCCTATACGGTACCTGTCTAGCCTCATGTATGTGTAGCCCTATGCTCGTCTAGCCCTATGCCTATCTCGCCCTTTGCCACCTAGCCCTAGCTGTACCAGTTTTGCAACTTACCCTTGTTCTAAGTGTTTTTGGAGAATCTATTTTGTGGCACCGACCTGGCCTGGTACACTAGGTCATCCCCTGCAATATAGACCTTACAATCATATATATACATATATATATATATATATATATATATATATATATATATATATATGCAATTTTAGCTTGAGTACAGAGATAGCCCGGCCTGGGCTGGGCAGTGAGCATGGCAGTACAGCAAGAGGAATAAAACCCACTGTGACAGTACAATCATTGAACATGCACTGAACGGACTCATGTCTCATACAGTTGTACGTACCACTAGCTAGTAAACATGACAATAAGTGGTATGCATACATCTAATATACAGTAGAACCTCGCAATAAGACCACCCCGGAAATAAGACCACCTCAGAAATAAGACCACTTTGTTGCAGTCCGGAATTTCTCCTATAATTTTACATGGAAATTAGTTTCAGAATAAAGACCACATAATTTTTTTCTTCTGGATGTCAAAACGTCACAATTAAGACCACTTATTTGTGGACACTGTATATGCTGTATTCTGTGGACATTAGGCTCTGAAATGCATGATGACGTATAAAGCGATGGTTAACTTGGGGTCACATTTTTATCATCCTAATGGAGTAACAATAAAAAAGGTGTGATGGTGCAATTTTTTCTACATTTTTATTGCCTTATGTGCATCCTGTGTCTACAGAATGACTTGCGGATGTACGTGCCATGCTATTCTGGACGGTATATATATATATATATATATATATATATATATATATACTTTCAGAAATAGGACCACCTCAAAATTAAGACCACTTACAATGGTCCCAAGGGTGGTCGTATTTGTGAGGCTCTACTGTATCTGCAAATGCAACATACAGAGTGCACAGTGCGACCCCTCTATTCCGGACACCTTAGGACCAAAATAGCTGTCCTGATAATCAGGACGTCCTCATTTCAGGGGTCAATGATGTACTGTGACAAAGCATGGAGAATCGTTTGGTTCCAGTAGCATGTGTCCTTAATAGAGGGGTGTCTGCAAATATAAGGGGTCTGGATTAGAGGGGTGTCTGCAATAAAGGGGTCTGGATTAGAGGGGTGTCAGGGGTCTGGATTAGAGGGGTGTCTGCAATTCAGGGGTCAGGATTAGATGGGTTCCACTGCATATAGAAAGAAGTCCATACATTGATCAAATATTCACCTGGTTAAATATTTGCAGTCTATCATGCCCTATATAAGTTGAGATATAAGTTGTGCAATATTCGTTTCATTTCAAATATGGCATTTTGGCTGATTGGCAATGCCGACTGCTCAACCCATAGACTAAGTACTACTTTACATGTGCAGTACTTTCTCATCAACTCAGTTTTTATGATGCAGCACTTATAAACTGTAAACTCTTTGGAACATGGTGTAAATAAATAAATAAATAAATAAATAAAAATGTGTGTACCATGCATCTAACTCTTATAGTATTTTTAAATTTGTTAGTAATACCAAAATTTTATATGTAGCTACAATTTACTCAGAATAATGAAAAAAGTAACTTATACATTTTCTATTTTCAATGGCAAATTAATATTAACACTTGTAGTTTTAGGCTGGGATTTCTTCTAGGAGAGTTTTTTGTGGCTGAAGTAGGAGCTTTGACATTTTATCCTTGACTCGCTTGAAGAGATCCTCCTTAGTGTGCTCGGATAGAAGGATTTGAGCTAGACGAAATCCCCCAGAGGTTGTTTGTTTGACAGGAGTTTCTTTACTAACCATCAACTGTATGTCTTCAGCTTCGGCATAGCTGAAGTCTATGAATTCCCTTCCAATACCTTCTCCAAATGTGTGAACATAGAAAATGCCTGAAATGGTACTCCCTGGCTGATATGTAGTGGGAAGAAGAGACTCTTGCTTTGCTTTCTCAGTCTCCCCACATGCCAGGTACACAGCAGCCCTGTACACACTCACGCCCCACAACTTCCTGTAAAGAACATCATAAACGGGCGATACGCGACTATTTATCTCAATCAGTATCATATCGTCTCCTCTCATCCATACCTCAAAGTCGAAGAATGTGTTCCGAAATCCCAAGCAATGTGCCGCTCTCTGTGCTGACTTCACAAGTGCATCCATTTTTGTACTGTTCAATGCGAACTGGGGTTGTACATATGCAAGGAGGTGTCTTGAGGTAGACAGAGTTTCAAATGTGTTGAAAAGAGTTATTTTTCCATTTTCGTCAGCCCAAAGTTCCAGACCATGCTGTTTGCCCTCCATCAACTCTTCCACAAGTACAACGTTCTCTACCGCCAAAGGGTATTTCGCAACATCGAGGTATTTGCGAAAGAACTCAGAATAGCCCGCAAAATAAGGAGCCATTAGATTTTTGACATTGGCCAAAGCTGTCCTCATTTCCTTTTCATTGTCGATACGTGATTGACCAAGACAGTGCATGAGGAAGGGTGGCTTCAAAAAGCAAGGATAGCGAACTCTCTGCTTCCAGTCATCTTCGGGATCATCGAGACGTATGAAATCGAACCAAATCTTAGATCCCTCTATTTTTCTTGTGTAATACTTGTGAAGACTGCAGAAGGTGGACTCCAAGGAAGGTCCTCTTAATCCTGTTCGTTGGCAGATAACAGAGGCCACAACGGACGCCATATCGTGGGAGAACAAGATGGCCGTTATCCCGTTCGCTCTAACATAGTCGACAGCTCTGTCAACATACGAGGTCAAAAATCCTGGGTGAGCCAAGTACGGACCATAGGTCTCGATGGTCGCATCTTTTGTGTCCGAAGAAGCGAAGAAAAGGTGCAGTTCGTAGTCTTCCAAGTCCCACCCGTCTGCGACGAGGCGATCGAACTCGTTTGGGAGAACACAGAGAATCCTATGCATGGTTGAGTCCTACTGTTACACAGTAGTTAGTATAACATTATATACAACAAAGCCAGTTGACCTCCACCTCTTCACAGTGCAAATTAAAAACCGCAGTAAATAATTAAATAAAGTTATTACTGTAACAGAAACTGTAACAGTTAAACTGTTCTGTTATTTGACTTTGAACCGCTCAGTATATACAATATCATTTTTTCAGTTTGTAACCTGTTCACACTGTAACGGTACCAGGCTGAGAGCAATTAAGTTGGCATCCAAAGAAATTCATCACACCTACTCGCATTTTACTTTTTAGTGGTGGCACAGTCTGTCACTGATGCATGCAGTATATCACTTACCCACATGCACGCACACACACACACACACACACACACACACACACACACACACACACACACAAGCACCACACACACACACACACACACACACACACACACACACACACACACACAAGCACCACACACACACACACACACACACACACACACACACACACACACACACACACACACACACACACACAAGCACATCAACATACATCCTTGCTAACACATACACATAGTTTTGCTGTTGCATATCTTTTAGTACATACATTAGCGTGCTATTACTAAGAATAATGTAACAAAAGGGAAATATAGACTTTGTCACCAATTTAAAAAGTGACACCATTATTTTTGAGTGAACAAGTCAGGTGACAGCAAGGTTGGAGACAAAGGGCACTTCATGGTGCCAAACTAGTCATGATCTAGGTTGCCAGCACCTTATAGATGGACCATATCCATTATTGTAGATGTACATATATAATGTACCTAGACCAGACAACCCTCATGGTTTGCAGTTCAACACAGCCAGATGCTTGTTACTAACAATCAAACAGTGTTTTTACAGTGAAACCTCTGTAACCCGACACCTTGTGGACAGCAAGATTGTGACAGATTGCAGAAATTGTCCGAATAATTTAGTAATTCGTAGCATACGTAAGCATGGTGACTGCACCTAAGAATATAGACAGGTTAGAAGGAATGTTGGATTGCAGAGGTTCTACCTTAGGCACTCCTGTCCAACCTGAGGTCCAACTAGTCTCGCGGGCCAGATCCTTAAAATAAGGGTCTGGCCCGCGAGACTAAGGTCCAACGGGGGGAAAACCACATCATTATTCAATAGAAGTACATGCGTAATACGGTATATAATGGTGTGAATACAAAACAGAGCCTCGGACACAGGGGTGAAACACAGTGTTAAAACTGAACAAAACCCTGGCAAGGCAGGAAAAAAGAAAGAGAAAGAGAATAAAAAAGAAAAGATAATAACAAGCTACTAAAATTGAACAGATTATAGAGACCATTCAGGTATCGATCTTGCTCTGAATATAGTATGGCTCCCGGAGATTGCTACCTTTGAAGCTTTCTCAAGGACTATCCGTCTGTCTTTAGATGAGGACTTTGGAGCAGCACATTTGAGGCTAGCATAGGCCTGGTCCGTATAGTGGCCTAGACAGCCAATCTCAATAGTGAGCAACTGCACTTGAAAGCCAAGTTGGTGGAGGTCAGAAGCGAGGAATTGGTAGTTGGATTTGTTCTGCTTTCTGTTCCTAGCATTGCTGATGCTGGATGTGGAGTTCCAAGGAACAGTAAGTTCAAGGATGGTAACATTCTTATCTTCCACAATACAGATGTCAGGCCGGGCCGAAGTGCTGATTAAGGATGGTGGAACAGTTGCAGGAACTCGGAATATCGAGTTTGGCTACGCGAGACCATTTGTCAGTGGCACGTGAGCATCAAAATGGCGTCCAGTTCTACAACCACTCGCACTAAATCTGCCAGGACTTCTAAACGGTCATCGGCGGGGCAAATCGAGGAATCTCCTGCCAAAGTAAGTAAGGTGGAGATAAGCAGCGTTCCAGAAATGTCGAAAAAGCCATCAGTAGCCGAAATATTCGATTCACTGGAATATGGACCCGCCCCGGAATCCCCGGCCGTTGCCCAGGCCTGGCTGGAGGACCATGAACGTAACTTTGGCCATTTCATCAACAACCAGTGGGTGAGACCGGAAGGTAGAAAGACTTACAGTTCCTACAACCCGGCAACTGGGGAGCTGCTCGCAAACACCGTGCAAGGTCAGTCTTGTCCGACATTGCTCAGCCATATAGCAAACTCCAGCTGCAGACACTGGAGCCATTGAAATTTTATACTGATGTCGTACGGTCAAACCTATCTATAATGAACCACTTCAGGACCATTGAAAAAGTTCACTACATCAGGGTGTTCATTAAATCAGGGTGTTCATTAAATCAGGGTGTTCATTAAATCAGGGTGTTGACTACATCAGGGTGTTGACTACATCAGGGTGTTGGCTAAATCAGGGTGTTCACTACATCAGGGTGCTCACTACATCAGGGTGTTCACTACATCAGGGTGTTCACTACATCAGGGTGTTAACTACATCAGGGTGTTCACTACATCAGGGTGTTCACTACATCAGGGTGCTCACTACATAAGGGTGTTCACTACATCAGGGTGCTCACTACATCAGGGTGTTCACTACATCAGGGTGTTCACTACATCAGGGTGTTGACTACATCAGGGAGTTCACTACATCAGGGTGCTCACTACATCAGGGTTCATTTACAATAGAGTAAATAGGTGTATATGCTAAGGTCTATGTCGTTATATCAGGGAGTTCATTGTATCCAGGGTTCATTAGAGAGGTTCAACTTTATAGAATATCTTACAAAAGATCTATGTTGGAACAAAACTGAAGCACCATCCTGCAGCTAGAGCCTTTAATTCATTCCTCTTTCTAAGTTTTTTCAAGTTTGGTCATTCCAAAGTTGGGAATGGAAATGGGAATGGGAAGTCTTATATAACCTGGATGGGGGTGTGGGTAGTCTCACATAGTCCAGACTACACTTTCTGCTCTTTTTTATACGACAATGTCACTTTGTTGCTGAAAGGTTAACTAGTGTGCTCTTTTCATGGACCGAAACTTGTGTTCTTCTGAAGCTTCTTGTACAGTGAACCCTGTCCGTGTAGACCACTCAAGGGACCAAGTGATTGTGGTCCCTGTGGACGTGCATGTGTATGTGCGTGTATGCATGTGGCTATGTTTATATATAATATTGTCATATAGTCATCACTGGTCATATAGCCAAAACAGCCCTTGTCCTCAGCAGAATAAATCATTATGCCCTGCATGACAGCGGGCAAGGAGTCAGTCCTGCTTGACAGCAGGCAAGGAGTCAGTCCTGCATGACAGCAGGCAAGGAGTCAGTCCTGCATGACAGCAGGCAATGAGTCAGTCCTGCATGACAGCAGGCAAGGAGTCAGTCCTGCATGACAGCAGGCAATGAGTCAGTCCTGCATGACAGCAGGCAAGGAGTCAGCCCTGTGTATGACAGCAGGCAAGGAGTCAGTCCTGCATGACAGCAGGCAATGAGTCAGTCCTGCATATGACAGCAGGCAAGGAGTCAGTCCTGCATGACAGCAGGCAAGGAGTCAGTCCTGCATGACAACAGGCAAGGAGTCAGTCCTGCATGACAGCAGGCAAGGAGTCAGTCCTGCATGACACCAGGCAAGGAGTCAGTCCTGCATATGACAGTAGGCAAGGAGTCAGTCCTGCTTGACAGCAGGCAAGGAGTCAGTCCTGCATGACAGCAGGCAATGAGTCAGTCCTGCATGACAGCAGGCAATGAGTCAGTCCTGCTTGACAGCAGACAAGGAGTCAGTCCTACATATGACAGTAGGCAATGAGTCAGTCCTGCTTGACAGTAGGCAATGAGTCAGTCCTGCTTGACAGCAGGCAAGGAGTCAGATAAAATAGTGCATATTTTGAAGGGATGAAACAAGAACAAGACGACCATAGCCAACATTACTGGTGAAATGCACACAAAGACTGATGTAATTCTAATAGTAAACTTAGACAGACAGGAGGGGACAAGATATGTGGCTACGGATACATGTGGGTACAGTAGTACATACCCCTTTTGAGAGACCACTCAGTATGCCATTCCTCTTGGAGACCGGTTTTGCGGGCCATAAATGTGTACTTGTCACAGTTTAAGTGCCAATCAGGAATGACTTCCCTCCAAAAGACCACCTTTGATATGTCCGTAGGAGGTCTAGCTCTCAAAAGGGGTACTACTGTACTTAACAATGCATGTCCAGTATTTGTGGATCATATGAACTTGTGAATGTGGGTGTTATGCATTTGTATGCGTATATGTATGCATATGTACGTATGTGTATGTATTTGTATATATGTGTATGTATGTGTATGTATGTGTATGTATGTGTATGTATGTGTATGTATGTGTATGTATGTGTATTTATGTGTATGTATGTGTATGTATGTGTACGTATGTATGTATGTATGTGTATCTATGTGTATGTATGTGTATGTATGTGTATGTACGTATGTGTATGTATGTGTATGTATGTGTATGTATGTGTACATATGCGGGTTGGTAGGTGTGTTTTGCTTAGTTTGTGCATCCCCTCGTTGCTGTCTATGTAGGAACTGAGGAAGATGTGGAACTGGCAGTGAAGTGTGCAAGAAAGGCCTTTGAAAGTTGGAGCACACTACCAGGTGTGTATGTACGCTCTCTCTGTTAGGGTACTCTCTGTCAGATGGGTGTGTTTTCTATCAATCCCCGTTATGTATTTTTGTGTTTGATGTGGTGAACAGTGGAACCTCCGGATAAAGGACACTTTGGGGCAACT
This sequence comes from Halisarca cf. caerulea, assembly GCA_963170055.1. NCBI lineage: Eukaryota > Metazoa > Porifera > Demospongiae > Chondrillida > Halisarcidae > Halisarca > Halisarca cf. caerulea. The sequence continues at coordinate 1,317,276 of CAUJGJ010000082.1, forward strand.
CTTTTGCCCTTTGTAAAGGGGTTGTCCTCTTTGGGAGGTTCAAAATGTTTTAGAACTATAGGGACAGCGTAGTTTGGGACCTCAAGTCTTGTCCTTTGTAGAGAGGTTATGTATTGTACTACATATATTATGGTATGATAACCTCTCTGCAAAGAACAAGAGGGTATATTGTGTCGTTATTTAGGAGAGGTCACTGTCCGAGCTTTCCCTTTAGTTACATATTCCCATCACACCCCTCACCACACCTCTTCACACACCCCTCACCACACCTCTGCAGACATCCCTCACCGCACCTCTTCACACACCCCTCACCACACCTCTACTCACCCCTCACCACACCTCTTCACACACCCCTCACCACACCTCTTCACACACCCCTCACTACACCTCTTCATACACCCCTCACCACACCTCTTCACTGCATCCATCACCACACCTCTTCACACCCCCCTCACCACACCTCTTCACTGCATCCATCACCATACCTCTTCACACACCCCTACCACATGCCTTTCTCACACCTGCCCACTACATCTTCATCACTCTCTTATCGCACCCCTGATCACACCTCTCCTCTGCAGGTCATGTGAGAGCCCGCCATATCTACAGCATTGCCCGCCATGTTCAGAAACACATGAGACTCATCTCAGTTCTGGAGAGCCTTGACAATGGGAAACCGATACGAGAGTCGCGTGATTGCGATGTCCCCTTGGTTGCTAGGCACCTGTACCATCACTCGGGATGGGCCCAGCTGATGGATGACGAGATGAAGGATTGGGCCCCAGTGGGTGTGATTGGGGCAATTGTACCGTGGAACTTCCCCCTCATGTTGTTGTCATGGAAGGTGAGGTGACTGGGTGTGATGTGGGGAGTGTGGGACATTGGTCGTACTGTGTGTGATGTGGGGAGTGTAGGACGTCGGTCGTACTGGGTGTGATGTGGGGAGTGTGGGACATCGGTCGTACTGTGTGTGATGTGGGGAGTGTGGGACATCGGTCATACTGTGTGTGATGTGGGGAGTGTAGGACATCGGTCGTACTGTGTGTGATGTGGGGAGTGTAGGACATCGGTCGTACTGTGTGTGACGTGGGGAGTGTAGGACATCGGTCGTACTGTGTGTGATGTGGGGAGTGTAGGACATCGGTCGTACTGTGTGTGATGTGGGGAGTGTAGGACATCGGTCGTACTGTGTGTGATGTGGGGAGTGTAGGACATCGGTCGTACTGTGTGTGATGTGGGGAGTGTAGGACATCGGTCGTACTGTGTGTGATGTGGGGAGTATAGGACATCGGTCGTACTGTGTGCCTTTGCGCACTGTACCCACTGCCTCTCCAGTTTAAATTAGATCCTGTAATACCCTGACACCCTGACACCCTGACACCCTGACACCCCGACACCCTGATACCCCGATACCCCGATACCCCGATACCCTGATACCCCGATACCCTGATACCCTGATACCCCGATACCCTGATACCCTGATACCCGGATACCCTGATACCCCGATACCCTGATACCCTGATACCCTGATACGTACTCTGATATGTACCCTGATACCCTGATACGTACCCTGATACCCCAATACCCTGATGCCCTGATACCCCAATACCCTGATACCCTGACATCCTGACACCCTGATACCATAACACCCTGATACTCCGATACCATAATACCATAATACTATGATACCCTGATGTTCAGGCCTTAATTTATAGATTGAGGGTTCAAAGACATTCTTGTATATATTGAGTGAAGCTGGGCAAACTGTGTGTCCATGTACGTCGGGAGATGGACGAGTGATAGTCATGTGATCACTGTCCTGCTCTTGTCATAGGTAGGAATAAAACTTGTCATATTTAACTGCACAAATCGTCAAAATTTAATATTTGTGATGTTATATCACATGATGGCCACATGATACATCACATGTTAGTCATGTGATCTCTTCATTGTACAGGTCTGTCCTGCTCTTGCAATGGGTAACACTGTGGTCCTGAAACCAGCAAGCTATACGAGGTTGTCCGCTTTGCTGTTTGCTGAGATCTGCGCAGAAGCTGGACTACCTCCAGGAGTGTTCAACGTTGTCACGGGCAACGGTGCCTTTGGGAGTAAACTGGCCACACATGAAGATGTGGATAAGATTGGATTCACCGGATCTACTGAAGTGTGTGTGTGTGTGTGTGTGTGTGTGTGTGTGTGCGTGCGTGCGTGCGTGCGTGCGTGTGTGCGTGCGTGTGCGTGCGTGCGTGTGTGTGTGTGGGTGTGGGTGTGGGTGTGTGTCACTACATACTCTCATACACATCCTCCCCTTCACTACTCTCACACACATCCTCACACTCACAGGTGGGACAAATCCTCCGCAAGGCTGTGGCTGGGACAGGAAAGAAGATATCACTTGAACTGGGAGGGAAATCCCCTTTTGTCGTCTATGACTCAGCTGACATTGACAGTGCTGTGGAAGGAGTAGTCAATGCCATTTGGTTCAACCAGGGACAGGTCAGTGCTTGTTGGTATGTTTATGGTTCAACCAGGGACAGGTCAGTGCTTGTTGGTACGTAGTTGGTTCAACCAGGGACAGGTCAGTGCTTGTTGGTATGTAGTTGATTCAACCAGGGACAGGTCAGTGTCTGTTGAAATGTAGTTGGTTCAACCAGGGACAGGTCAGTGTCTGTTGGTACGTAGCTGGTTCAACCAGGGACAGGTCAGTGCTTGTTGGTATGTAGTTGGTTCAACCAGGGACAGGTCAGTGCTTGTTGGTACGTAGTTGGTTCAACCAGGGACAGGTCAGTGTCTGTTGAAATGTAGTTGGTTCAACCAGGGACAGGTCAGTGCTTGTTGGTACGTAGTTGGTTCAACCAGGGACAGGTCAGTGCTTGTTGGTATGTAGTTGGTTCAACCAGGGACAGGTCAGTGCTTGTTGGTATGTAGTTGATTCAACCAGGGACAGGTCAGTGCTTGTTGGTATGTACAGTGAGACCTCTCTAATCCGAACCCTCTGTAATCTTCAACTCTCTCTAAATTGCATGGGTGTGTTTTCAAGTCCTGCTCTCTCTATTTACTGCACACGTAGAACTTCTCTAATGCAGAAGCCTCTCTAAAGCAAACCTTTTCTTTGGTCCCAAGGGTGTTCGGTTTGGAGAGGTAGTACTGCACTACCACTGGGGTTGGAATATCTGTGATAGACATTAGCAGAAAGGTGATGAGACTAAAAAGTGCTCAAGTACCTTTAAAAGATTTAGTTGGTAAAGTGGCAGACTACAAACTACTAGCCTGTTATCATCAGATCTGATATCCAGTCACATTTTTTATTAAGGCAAACTTTAAAGGACTCACAAAATTAGTTCTCATTTTCAGAAGCTCTTCTTATCAGGATATAGTAATACATGTACAGTACTACAGCAAACCAAACAGAGCTTGGAAACTAGTTTGTGTTAAGAAGGAATTTGTCTTAATAGGTTCTACTGTGTGTGTGTGTGTTCTGTATACATATGTGCGTGTGTGTGTGTGCCCCCTTGCCACTCCTGAAGGAAACCTTCATGTGTATGGACCTAACATGTGTACTGTGGAGCCTGTGTAATGCGGACACCTTGGGGACCACCAAAAGTGCCCTGATCACAGAGGTGTCCTGATTTCCAGGGTTGTCACAATATGTCATTCATGTGTGTATGAGAATTTCGGACCATAACCTAATGTCCAGTTTATACAGGTGTCCTGATTTTCAAGTGTCCTGAATAGCAGGTTCCACAGTGCGTTGTTCCACACCTGAAGGAAACCTTCATGTGTGTGTTCTGTCAATGTGTGTGTGTGCTCCCTTGCCACACCTGAAGGAAACCTTGATGCGATCTGCACATGTGTGTGTGTGCTTCCTTGCCATGCCTCAAGGAAACCTCGATGTGTGTTCTGTACATGTGTGTGTGTGCTCCCTTCCACACCTCAAGGAAACCTTGATGCGATCTGTACATGTGTGTGTGTGCTCCCTTCCACGCCTCAAGGAAACCTTGATGCGATCTGTACATGTGTGTGTGTGCTCCCTTCCACACCTCAAGGAAACCTTGATGTGCGTGTTCTTTATGCTTGGTGTAGGTGTGCAGTGCTGGGTCAAGACTGATTGTACAGGAAACTGTGTCTGAGAAGATGGTAACAAAGATCAAGGAGAGGATGTCCCATCTGAGATTGGGTTAGTGAGGGTCATGTCCCAGAAAATGATTTGCATAGAGAATTCCAAGAACATTTCTGGTGCATCCTAAAATGCTTATTCTGTGTGTATTAAACCATAGATACTTTATATTAGTTAGCATGCATATTATATTAGTTAGTATAGAGTACCTATGGTTAAACTGAGCTTTTAAACTAGCTTTTTTGAACCTATTGCACCTGTGCTACCACAGCAGCTGGTGTACATGCTACAACCATAGAATACGGGAGATCAAAAAACGAGGGGGATTTCAGCTGAAGCCAGAAGTTAGAACTTGGCAAATACCGTATAGCGGTAATTAAACTTCGATGGGGGGTTTAATTTGGCACTTTGGCAAGTTTGTGGGAGAACGCCAAATTTAAAGTTGTCAATCATTGCAAAATCTGTTTTCCACTTAGTTTTTTTGGGGTAATTCTCTCAGCTGCCATGTTTTTAATGTATAAAATGGTGGCAGAGCAACAGTCTTGCTACAATTGTGGAACTAAACCCCTTTTAAATCATTGAAAAATAACAAATGGTTTATATCATTTATTCTTTTATGTTGGTACGTATTTCAAGTTCTTGCCTCTCTGGCCCTGAAACCTTCCCATGTTGTGATCGTATGTTTAATTTGCCAAATTTAATTCTTGCCAATACCATCTGGAAACGAATTTACCAAATATAATGCTCTCCAAAGTTTCTAGCTATATTCTTGTACGTGTGTGTGTGTGTGTGTGTGTGTGTGTGTGTGTGTGTGTGTGTGCATGTGTGTGTCCACGTGTGTGTGTGTGTGTGTTTGTGTGTGTGTGTGTGTGTGTGTGTGTGTGTGTGTGTGTGTGCGTGTGCGTGCATGCAAACTGTACTTTTCAAACTTCTTCCATCCAATCATGATGTGTGTTAGTTTGAAATGGAGTGTGTATTTGTCTCTTGTTTTTGTTATACATATGTACTGTTTTGAATTTCTGTCATCCAATCAGGTGACTCACTGGACAAATCTATCGACATGGGGGCCATTGTTGATCCTTCTCAGCGAAAGTCTGTCGACGAGTTTGTCCGGAAGGCGAAGCAGGAGGGTGCTCACGTGTTCCAGTCTTGTGCTTGTATGCCGTCAAAAGGGTGCTTCTATCCGCCCACCTTGGTCACAAATGTGCAGCCGGTGTCAACCGTCGTACAGGAAGAGGTGGGTTTGTTCATGAGTGGGTGTGATTATGAATAGGTGTCGGGGGTGGGTGTGGTTGTGCTCGGGGCGCCGCGACTGGGTGTGGTTGTGAGTAGGGATGGACGGTATTGATTTTAATCAGCCATGATTATTGTCCAACAAAATTCGCGATTATCACGATAATCGTACAGCACTGGGATCCTAAGTATATGTGTAAATGCAACAAACCTCTTGACATTTGGGTGTGCCTAACCAAATACTATGCTTTCACTTGAGCTGGACAGAGGTAATAAACAGATACGTATGTGCAATGATTGTCCCGATAATCACAATGCCAAAATAATTACTGATTATACAATTATCATTTGAAGAAATATCATGATTATTGCCCAACTCTATTGGTGAGTGGGTGTCATAGGTGGGATTATTGGGAGTGGGTGTGGTCAAAAGGGGATGTAGTTGTGTGTTTCTTTGGTGGGTGTGGTCACATGTAGGTGCAGGCATGGGTGGGTGTTGTCATGAGTCTGATGATTGGGCATCACAGTGGTCACAGGTGGATGTGGTTGTGAGTGGGCGTGGCTGTAAGCAGATGAGGTCATAAGTAGGCGTGAGTGAGATTATCGAGTGTGTATGGTTATGAGTGGGTGTAGTTATATGTGGGTGTGGTTGTGAGTGGGGTGTCATAGGTGGGATTATTGTCAAGAGTTGGTATGGTTATAGGTTGGTAAGGCAGTGAGAGGCTGTAGTCATGCGTGGATATTAGCAGTATCGTTATCTCTGCATACTTGTGTATTATAGGTATTTGGCCCTGTGTTGACTGTGTTGACGTTCCGTACACCAAAAGAAGCCATAGCACTGGCAAACAACACCCGTTATGGACTTGGATCCAGTGTTTGGACAGAAAATATTAACTTGGGACTGGAAACTGCTATCAGGTTTGTGGTCTATTTTGTGTGTGTGTGTGTGTGTGTGTGTGTGTGTGTGTGTGTGTGTGTGTGTGTGTGTATGTGTGTTTCATGTTAACACAGAATACAGAGGCACATAGTTCATACGTATGTGTCACAAGCCTTGCTGAGCCATTTTCTCCTGCGGGTGTTTCAGCAATGTATTTCAACCTTGTGTTCGTGCTATGCCTGCTCTGCAGATTACTGTATAGGTGCTTATTTTCGTGGGACATATATTTCGTGGATGAAGAACTTGGCTGTAATTCGCATTCAGTTTAGCGAATGGACCAGTCCCTACTATGTGTATGTACCGTAGAGCGGGAAATTTTCACGGCATAAATTTTCACGAATCGAAGTTTATTGTAATTTTTGCAAGTTTTGTTTTTGTGATGTGAAGATTATTTGTTTTTTTATGTTTACAAGTCGTTTGCGTCCATTTCCAGACTATTTCAAGTTCGGAATGTGCTTTTCGCTGAGTCTAACGCTCCATTCCTTAGATAGTCTTGTAACAGCACACTGTTTTCCCAATTTTAGTGCACATCTGGCGAAATTTTTGCAGTTAAAGTTTTGCGAATCTGTACAATTCACAAATATAGCAAAAATATTACCTCGCGAAGATTTCCCGCTCTACGGTATACCTTAGACAAGCATTCTTTGTATCTTACCAAATATTCGCAATTGAATTTTCACATGTGCGGGCTCATTCGTGAACTTTGTGAAAATGAAGTCCCATGATAATTTGTACCCATGTGGTATAGAGGTGTTGGAGTAAACAGGGTCCACTGTTCAGTGGACCACCCCCACATGTTCATCTTAAGAGAATTTCATCTTAACAGAACTTCCTGTAAATCCATACTGATTTCCACTGTTGGACTTGAAACATATTTCATCTTAAGACAAATTTCACTTTGAAAGAGTGTGTTTTAAGAGCGTTCTGCTGTACTTGCTTTGCAGCAAAGTTTGTATATAGATACAGTGAACCTCTATAATCTGACATTCTCTCTAATCCAACCATCTTATGAGGTACAGTCACCATATTGAAGTATGCTAAGAGTCACACCTAATCCAACACTTTTCCAAGCCTCATTGAGTGTCTGATTAGGGAGTTTTCATCGTACAGCGTTTTTCTGAGTCCAGTCTGACACTAGTTCACATGCATGTACATACAAACATACGTGTTTGCATATGCCCCTACTGAGACGTTTCTAATGCCTTTTTCACTAGCTAAGCAGACATGTTTAAGTGTATATTTTTTCACTTGCAAACACACATATTTACACAATTTTTCACTATTCGTTCGCAGTTTGAAGGCAGGTGCTTGCTGGGTGAACTGTCATAACATGTTTGATGCTGCAGCTGGTTTTGGTGGGTACAGGGAGAGTGGATTTGGTCGAGACGGAGGGAAAGAGGTGTGTGTGTGTGTTTGTTTGTGTGTTTGTTTGTGTTTTTGTTTGTGTATGTGTTTGTTGTTTATTTGTTTATGTGCATATGTGTGTGTTTGTATTTGTGTGTGTGTACATGTGTACGTGTGCGTTGTGCCCCTGTGTGTGTGTGTGTGTGTGTGTGTGTGTGTGTGTGTGTGTGTGTGTGTGTGTGTGTGTGTACAACTGAGGGAAGGAAAATTTTGATATTTCACCCAGAATCCAATTTTGTTAATTTTAATTTTGTGATTATTAGTAGTTTAGATCTTTACAATTTTCAATGCTCTAAGATTTGTAGTCTCAACTTGTTAATTAGACACTGTTTGGCCACTTTCTGATGATCTGCCATCTTCTAAGTACAAAAACTGGGAGAAGGAAAACTTCTGGAGTGACTTTAAAACAGTATTGTCTCACTATTGTGATGTGTAGTCTGCTTTGTGGTTTATCATCTGTTACTAGGGACTTTATGAATATGTTCGTCCAAAGTGGCAGAAGAGATCACGCCCACAGGTTGACGACGAGAAAGTGCGGACTTTTGGCACTACTGTTCCCTCCCGTCCACTCAATCCCCTGAAGGGGGAACAGCAGTCCTATCCCGGTGTGGGAAAGATGGGAGATGTTGAGCTACCCAGGTGAGTGGTCATGTGATAATCATCTGACACTCACGTGAGTGGTAAATGACAGTCATTTGACGATCATGTGTCAATCATGTGTCAACATGACAGTCATGTAACCATCATATAACAATCGGGTGGAATATGTTACCATGTGGTGATCTTGTCGCAATCGTGATAAATAGTTATGTGACAATCATGTGACAATCATGTACTTGATCAGATAATCCTCTGACAATCAAATGACTGTGTATCATGTGACAATCATGTGACGATCATGTACTTGATCAGATAATAATCATGTGACAATCACATGACTGTGTATCATGTGACAATCATGTGACGATCATGTACTTGATTAGATAATAATCATCTGACAATCACATGACTGTGTATCATGTGGCAATCATGTGACGATCATGTACTTGATCAGATAATAATCATCTGACAATCACATGACTGTCACTGGATTGCTGTGTTTTGTAGGGACCATATACTGTATAAGGTCCTTCTACTTCAGTCCTAAGTCCCCCTACCCCTCAAACTCTTACATCTGTAACCCCTACTCTCTCTATCGAAGCTCTTCGTCACTGACCAATCCTTCACTCCCAAACTCACTCCCTCGATCTGCCCTGTACTCTCTGTACTCCTCAGTAGACTATGATACTCCCCTAGCCCCTCCCAGAACGAAAACCAGCTCACCCTTGTACTTACTCCCTTTCCTTTATCCTCTTAATCTGCACACTCACACACCTCTCTGCTAGCCCTATCTGTCCCACCCCTCATCAACACACCCCTAAGTGTTCATACCTCCTCCCCTGACAACCTATCTGTGTGTACCCCCTCTCCTCACACCCCTGCCCCCTCCATTACCTGTCTCCCTCATACATCTCCCCTCACACCCCTACCCCCTCCATTACCCGTCTCCCTCATACATCTCCCCTCACATCCCTGCCCCCTCCATTACCCGTCTCCCTCATACATCTCCCCTCACACCCCTGCCCCCTCGATTACCCGTCTCCCTCATGATACATCTCTCCTCACATCCCTGCCCCCTCCATTACCCGTCTCCCTCATACATCTCCCCTCACACCCCTACCCCCTTGATTACCCGTCTCCCTCATACATCTCCCCTCACATCCCTTTCTTTTCATGCCATCCTGTTATGTCACTATCCTCTCTCACCTCCTCCTCTCACACCCCTGCTTCCCTCACAGCCCCTTCCTTTCGTACCTTCTCGTCATGTCACTATCCTCTCTCACCTGCATGCATCTCCCCTCACATCCCTTTCTTTTCATGCCATCCTGTTATGTCACTATCCTCTCTCACCTCCTCCTCTCACACCCCTGCTTCCCTCACAGCCCCTTCCTTTCGTACCTTCTCGTCATGTCACTATCCTCTCTCACCTGCATGCATCTCCCCTCACATCCCTTTCTTTTCATGCCATCCTGTTATGTCACTATCCTCTCTCACCTCCTCCCTTACACCCCTGCCTCCCTCACGGACCCTTCCTTTCATACCTTCTCGTCATGTTACTATCCTCTCTCACCTCCTCCTCTCACAGTATCGACCGCACCCTCAAGATGTATGTAGCTGGTGCACAAAAGAGGCCTGATGCTCCATACGCCAGACCTGTGGTTACTCCAAGTGGTAAGGTAGTGGGACAAGTGGGAGAGGGTAACAGGAAAGACATACGAGATGCTGTGGAGGCTGCACACAAGGCTGCACCCGGGTAGGTGGAGCTGTGTGTGTGTGTGTGTGTGTGTGTGTGTGTGTGTGTGTGTGTGTGTGTGTGTTGTGTGTGTGTGTGTGTGTGTGTGTGTGTGTGTGTTGTGTGTATGTGTGTGTGTGTGTGTGTGTGTGTGTGTGTGTGTGTGTGTGTGTGTGTGTGTGTGTGTGCGTACGTGCATGCGTGCGTACGTGTGTGTGTGTGTGTGTGTGTGTGTGTGTGTGTGTGTGTGTGTGTGTGTGTGTGTGTGTGTGTGCATGCACATGTGTGTGTGTGTGTGTGTGTGTGTGTGTGTGTGTGTGTGTATGTGTGTGTGTGTGTGTGTGTGTGTGTGTGTGTGTGTGTGTGTGTGTGTGTGTGTGTGTGTCTGTGCACATGTGTGTGTGTGTGTGTGTGTGTGTGTGTGTGTATTTACCCTCCGACTTCCCTGTTGTTAGTTGGGGGAAGAGAGCAGCTCACAACAGAGCTCAGATTGTCTACTACATTGCTGAGAACCTGGAACTGAGAAGAGACGAAGTTGCCAAAAGAATTGACAATATGACCGGTTTGTGTATTTGGGGTATATGTATGTCTTTGGGTACATGTATGTCTTTGGGTATATGTATGTCTTTGGGTTTATGTATGTTGTTAGTCAAAATAATCTTGAGCAAAACACGTAGCACAAAAAATCTTTAATAAAAATCTTCCACAGAAATCTTCACAACAGAAATCGGACGTTTCGGCCACGCAGGCCTTCGTCAGCTACATACAAATCTGGTTGAAAAGCAGTAAGGAACTAGCCATATAAGTACATGATAGGGTGACAGTGGTAGAAGTATGCAAACAATCAACAATACTTTTGTAGTTAAGAATGATTGGGTGAGAGTGTTTACAGAATTGTGTGTGAAGCAGATCAAGTGGAGGGGTGTGACATTGCATGAGAATAAAATAACAACATAACACAAAACATGCATGGACAGGACATATTACACAGAACACAAGATAACAATCGCAAGTCAGTTCCTCAAGTGTCCAAAATGGAGCTCCATAACATTGGGAGTACAAGGCCGCTGTCCAAGTTCATGGTGGGGTTGCTTCTCCTGATATGGATCGCCTCAGCAGTTCTTCTCTGCCAGAATGCCATGTTCTGTAGTCTGAACATGCACAGCAATACCATTTCTGGAATCCCCCTTGCGTACCTTACTAAAGTGAAGAAGCAGACCCCACAGGAGAAGCAGACTGGGATAGTGTACGAGGTATCTTGTAAGGATTGTGATAAGGTGTATATCGGAGAAACTAAGAGGACAATGAAGGTGTGGCTAAGTGAACATCGACAGGCAGTACGCAAGGGGGTTATACGGTAACTTATGCAGTAGTGGGGATTCACAGAAAAGGGCCGGATAAATGAGTTTATTATCAGTTATCGATAGTGTACATATTTGTTATGTTTGTGGTTTTTCGTCTCTCAGAATGTGGGATTGAAGCAGCTCAGAAAGAGGTTGATGCCGCAGTCCAGCGGCTGTTCTACTATGGTGCTTATGCTGACAAGTACGGAGGTACCGTTCAGGAGACCACTCTGTACGGGTGTACTGTGTGCATCCGGGAGCCGGTGGGCGTGATTGGTGTAGCTTGTCCGGATCAGTTCCCCCTCCTCGGATTCGTGTCCCTGTTTGCCCCAGCTGTCATCCGGGGGAATACCATGGTGATAATCCCGAGTGAGAAGTATCCACTTTCTGCTACTGACCTCTATCAGGTGTTCGACACGTCTGACCTGCCAGGAGGCGTGGTAAACATTGTCACAGGTAACAAGGACCACCTCACCAAGTTTCTAACAGAGCATCAGGTGTGTGTGTGTGTGTGTGTGTGTGTGTGTGTGTGTGTGTGTGTGTGTGTGTGTGTGTGGTGTGTGTGTGTGTGTGTGTGGTGTGTGTGTATGTTATGTGTGTGTGTGTGTGTGTGTGTGTGTGTGTGTGTGTGGTGTGTGTGTATGTGTGTGTGTACGGTGTGTGTGTACGGTGTGTGTGTGTGTGTGTGTGTGTGTGTGTGTGTGTGTGTGTGTGTGTGTGTGTGTACAGGGCTTCATTTAGGGGGGAGGGGGGCAAGGGGGCACTTACCCCCCCTTGGAATTGATGTACGTGTACTGTGTTTACTGGTAGTATACGTATTGCTTTCCAGCTGCTTCCTAAAACATAGCATTTATTATTCTCTGTGGTCAAAATAGCCCCCCAAAAATGTACCAAATGTACCCTTTGGGAAAATGTCCTCAGTACAACTTAAACACATGGATACGTGGCTTTGCCCCCATTTCCTTCGCAAGGATGCCTTTTGCCCCCCCCCCAGGACAATTTCTAAATTTAGGCCTGGTGTACACGTGTGTGTGTGTGTGTGTGTGTGTGTGTGTGTGTGTGTGTGTGCGTGTATTGGATATTGTACATACATATGTATGTCATGAGTTTGTGTACATACACATGGACCACCTGTCTACAGAGGCACATATTGCATTGTATTTGAATATTCTGTGCAGCTAAGTTTTCACTTTATACTCTTGTGTCTGATTTGTGCAGGATGTGGAGAGCATGTGGTACTTTGGATCTCCTGAGGGTAGCAAGTGGGTGGAGATGACCAGTGCTTGCAATGTAAAGCGAACCTGGGTCAACTATGGAGTGGATAGAGATTGGTTGTCCAGCCAACAAGGACAAGGAGAA
>CAUJGJ010000082.1:1335000-1350000 GCA_963170055.1 Halisarca cf. caerulea
AAATCGATATAATCTGGATAACCAAAGTACAGTAACCATCAATTTATTCTAACAACAACCTTTAAGATAAACATGTTAGTGCTAACAAGCTTCTGCATAGTGCAATTTCAGGGTGCTAGGTAACACCTGCAGGTGAGAGACCGTTGAGTATAAATATCGCCACTGCTAACTATGCCAGTATCCAACTATGGATCCAGCAAGCGACAGACTGAGTGACTCCGTGATGGTGCTAGCAAGAGCAAATGAGGAATTGAGCCCTGGCAGCACTAGAAACATGTTATGTTTTAAACCCTTCAATTATTTTTTAAGGTCCCCTGAAATACAGCTGTTTTGAATGCAAAACAGAGTAAAGTCAACAAGTTTGTGAACCTTACCAGTGCTAGCTAGAGTTCACAAATTTGTTGACTCTACCACTGAACCAATTGCAATTATTTATCTCAATAAGCCATGATATTTCAGGGTTGGGATTTGCAGTTATTGCAACTTCAAAAGACAAATTGCAGCTGAAATGGGTCACTTGTGCATCAACATGTTTTGGTTCCCCTGAGATTTAGGCCATTCTGAGTTCAAATTCTGGAGGTATATCCAATAAAATTAGCTCAAACTGCCATCATAACAAGCTTTGTTTACAAATTTCCTGAGAATGTTATGAAAAATTAGTGAAATGTCCAGACATTGTGGCAAGTCCTTAAAAAATAATTGAAGGGTATAAAAAATAACCTGTTTAGAGATTATACAGTCACAGCGGAGAGAAAACACAATGGCCTTACCACCATACATATTTTGCATGTTTAAATGTTTTTACTACCGTATTTACGAAGTATAAATCGCACCTCTGTATTAGTCGCACCATGGTTTGAACAGCATTATCGTTGTATCAGCCATGATAAACTTTTCAGTGTATTCGTAGCACTGGTACCCCATATTTGCCAGTAAATTTTAAGCATCAAAGCTGCGACTTATATGTAAAATACAGTTTGCGTTATTTTACATATTATATATACGAATTCATTTCTAATAAGCATGTAACCTTGATTTGCATATATATATATATATATATATATATCACAGTGCATAGCCAAGAAGTTACGGAAATTAAGGCATGCATGCAGAGGGATGTGTGTCTTAATACCATGCATATGAAGGTACCCAGGTGCATGGAATTGATGTGCAGGTAGCCAATGTTGATCATTATTATGGGGCATGCATGCAGCTAGGAGAATGCCCCACGCTAGCTATATATAGCTACCGCCCATTGACATATGTCATTTTGTCCATTAACCTTGCTTATAAACCTTTGCAAAGTTCAGCTATATATATATATATATATATATATATACATATATATTCGTCTTGGAGCAACCCTTTGTGTCCCGCACGATTGTCCTCGCTGTGGAATGCAGGTGGACCACTCTGGAGTACATGGGCTCAGTTGCCGGAGTAGTCAAGGCAGAGTGCCCCGACACACAGCACTGAATGACATAGTTCATCGAGCCCTTTCTGCTGCCAATGTGCCATCCACACTGGAACCATGTGGTCTACGTACTATATTGGTCGGATGGTAAGAGACCTGATGGCCTCGATCACCATCATACCCTGGGCTAAAGGCCGTGCCCTTGTTTGGGATGTGACGTGTTGGGACTCCTTCGCCCCATCCAACATTCAAATGTCATCATCCCGGCTCGGGCTGCGGCCAATCATGCAGCGACCAAGAAGCGTGATCTGTATGCCGAACTATCAATATGCCACATATTCCAGCCCATTGCTTTTGAGTCTACTGGAGTTTTTGGGCAGGATGCCCTTTATTTTTTCCATGACCTAGCTAAATAAATCGTAAGCGTATATTAACAAATTAAATGACCCATTCGCACATTTGAAACTGTGTCAATGAATCAGTGTGTGTATATGCAGAACTATAATACAACTTCAATTTTAGGTTGTACTTTGTGATTTTTTTCTTGTTCTATTTTAGGTTATTGAACTGTGTGATCTTTTTATATATATATATATATATGTGCATCCTTGTACTCTGTTTACTTTGAATAATAATATACTGGAAAACAAAAAAAACTATATATATATATATATATATATATATATATATATATGTGCATCCTTGTACTCTGTTTACTTTGAATAATAATATACTAGAAAACAAAAAAACAATATATATATATATATATATATATATTATGCATATGCATCTGCTAGATATATATAATATTATATTATTTGTGTATAATATGGGCACAGGGCTATGCACGTACATGCAGCTAGTGGAACCTCAATCTGATGATAATCAGATGGTGGACTCTCTGAAATGAATAATATTATAAGGACACAGTACAACAAACCTCTCTACAAAGGACATATAACTTACAGTTATAGTATAATTCCCACAAAACATTTTGTCATGAGCCTTAAAGCCCTGCATGCATGAGAAGAACCTCTACAAGGAACACATCAGGTGCATCCCCAAAGTGTCCTTTATTTGCAGGTTCCACTGTACATCTGGCATACACATGCATGGGCTACATGACATTGTACAAAAAGCTACATATATATAGCAATTGCAAGCTGTCCAGATATATAGGGAGTTGTGTTGCATGGACTATAATGGAATTAATGCAAAGCCTATAGGGTATATATAGTCTTGCATAGCCCATGCAGACTGCTATTGATTCCGCCTTATACTTACATCGGTATATACACAACAATATGACTTCATCATAATAGTAATATAAGGAGCTGGATGGTGGTCTGGGCTCGGTGAGACTAGGACTAGAGTGCAGTACGCATGCATCCACTAATTCCTACCACACGTGTCACTATAAATCTGCAGGATGTACATATATACAGGATTTTACACATGCAGTGTATGCACATGTACCCAATCCAACCATGCAAATGCGACTAGCTCATGCCCATGCATGGCACAGTATTCAGTCGTGTGTATATAATATACTATAGGCAATGCAATATCATATACTTCAATATGGCAACTCCTCGACAAAGGAGTCCTGAGGTTGACGATGAACTTTACGTATCACTTCTCTTGCACGCCGAAAGAGATTCTGCACATTGCAATCCATGATCCTAAAGCGACCTATAAGAACTCCACTTGTTGATGTCTGCTTGATTTGAGATTCCTCTGATATGAATAGCTGGATTCCAGGACCAGTGGTTGTGAAAACACAGTCAGCAATACTTCCATCTTTAGCATAGTTGAAGTCAATGATGTCACTCCCGGTGCCTTCACCAACTGTGTGAATTGCAAATGTACCTCCAATGACATCACCATCACGATAAGTAAAATTTGGGGGAGTTTCCATTTTTACCTTGTCTATCTGGCCACATGCAAGGTACACCGCTGCCTTGTACGCGCTCACACTCCACATCTTTCTATACAGATAATTGTCACCAAAAGCTATTCGACAATTGACTTCGACTAAAATGAACTCATTGTTTCTCTTCCAGACTTCAATGTCATAGAAAGTGTTGTGAATCCCAAATCTCACCTTCATTTCTTCTGTGACTTGAATCAGTTTCTGTAAAGTACTTTCATCTAAGTGGAATTGGGGGAATGCATAGCAAAGTAGCTGCTTCGAACCCATTATTTCTACCATTGAATTGTATACAGTAAATTTGCCACTGTCATCCACCCATGCTTCAATGCAGTATTGGTCACACCTTTCAACCACCTCCTCCACTACAGCAATGTTCTCCACTGCCAAAGGGTATTTCGTCAGATCCAGATATTTGGAGAAGAACTCTCGATATCCAGCAAAAAGAGGAGCAACCAGAATTCCCAGGTTAGCCAACGATTGCTCCATTTCAGATTCGTTGTCGATAAGCCAGATTCCCTCGCAGCCCATGAGAAATGGCGCCTTCAGCATGCAAGGATAGCGAACTTTCTTCTTCCACTCTTTCTTGGAATCGTCAATACCAATGTAGTCGAACCAGAGTGTAGAATTTTCCGTCTTCCTCGAATAATACTTGTGAAGACTGCAGAAGGTGGACTCCAAGGAAGGTCCTCTTAATCCTGTTCGTTGGCAGATAACAGAGGCCACAACGGACGCCATATCGTGGGAGAACATGATGGCCGATATCCCGTTCGCTTTAACATAGTCAACGGCTCTATCAACGTAGGCAATCAATTTGGTTTTCTCTTGGTCGGAAGGATGAAGTAGATGTATCTCGTACTTCTTCTTGTCGAACGTCTCAGCTTCTGAACGGTCGACGTTTAAAGGAAGAACAACAAGAATTCTTTGCATCTTCCAAAAACTTTTACCTTACTGCAGCAGTAACCAAGCATAAATTTCCCAAACGCCCCCAAAATGGCGACCAAAATTAAACGATCATAACTTTGAATGCAGTTATTGAATCAGAACCTTCAGCGAAGAAGCTTCAATACCTCTATGTTATGTACTTGAAAGTTTAGTCAAGTTTGGTTAGGTGGTTTTTGTGTGCGTCTTTGCCGATTGCTCGGAACCGCCATTTTTAGTTTTTATGTATCTAGTACCAGGATGTTTCACATACTAATCTTATTTTTTTTATAGAAATGTAAGGTATAGTAATACCATAGATACTAGGCTATAACGCTCGCGAACGCATAGCGTCATAGGTACTGGATTGGAAACGGAAGTAACATTTAGTATTACATTTATATTGTTGTATACGAAGTATTCTTTGTTACGGTTAATTGATTAATCGGCTGCTGCGAGAAACCTCAACGTGTGTCGAAAAAACGTCATTTCCGAAGTGCACAAGTCGCCGTTCATTTCAACAAAGGTGAGAACCCACACAGTAATAACATATGAATATACTTGTACAAAAACTGAATCAAAAACAACGCTAAATGAAAAGTTTCAGGCACTTCTTGCGGTTGTACAGCTTTTGAGCCCCTGGAGAACAGGTTTTGTACCTATATTGAGAAAACAGAAGCTGGAAGAGGAAAACAAGGAACACGTACAGAAACTACATTGAATATGACATGCCTTAAAAGCAGAAATCATTGCAATAATGCTTCCTATGGTTCACCAGCCAAGCTCGTAATTGCATTTCAGAGTGCACTTGTCGTACCTCTGCTGAAAAGAAAGAATTGCATGTAAACACCAACTTAGTATTAGTTGAAAGACCAGGCAGTGGTATGCGCCCTCCACAGAGTTTGGTCAGTATCAAATGCTTTGCATGATATTTACAGAGGTAGAATTCAAACAGGCGTATGTGGACAATCACACCCCTTCCATATCATGGATCATGCACAAATTGAAGACCTCAAAAAGTTAGCAGATTTGAACTTAGCACATGCACGCAGCAGAGTACTAGCATTCGCTAGTATGCATATCATCGTAGTATATCATCCACAGGATAGCACATGGCACAGGCTTGAACAATAGAGGAGTACACAAAAAGTTGGCCCAACATTTGCAAAGTTTTGACAACTTTATTTGTTTTTTCAACATATCTTGCTAACAATGAGGCTGTTTTGCATAACAATATGCTTGTTTACTACAATCCTTGCAGATTTACTATGAAAACAGGATAAAAATAGCAATTTTGGCTACAAGCTAAATCAGAATTTTCACATTTACTTCAGAACATGTTTATTCCCTTAAGAATGCGTATACAAGACTACACAATTCATACGATATATGCAAGTGAGTACAAATAATGTTGAGTCTTCTGCATGTCTAAGTTGTCACAAACATGATTCCTTATACAAGTGGGAAACTTTACCGATAAGGCTACAGTACAGAACGTCATCTATAGGGAAGGCATTAATTGCATGGAGCTGAATAATAGGGTGTGCATTTGAGAATGTGGAGTTTGGACGAATGATTGAATAAAATAATGGTGGTACTTGGTGAATAATTGGCTCATGCCTAGCTTAGACAACTAAAAATTAGGTACTTAGTTGTCCACTGGACAACCACAGTAGCTGACAAAATTATACTGGGAAATTTAGGATTTGAGGGTACAAACCATGCACTGAAGCAGGGGAATGTCTTCAAAATAATAATTTACCAGCTATATATATAGCACCAGTCATATTATTAAAGAATAGATTGCATGTCTTCGATTTCCCATGCAAAATACAGTTCCTATCCTCTGCAACTGCCAACAAATTTACCCTGGGAATATGAGAGTGGAGAGATGGAGGATGTAACTCACTGGCTACTGAGGTGTGAATTAAGCTTGGAATGAAGAAAGGATATATATAGGGTTGATATACAAGCTCTCAGAGAGGACACTAGAGTCTGGGGATTGGATGATGATGTCATCAAGGCAGCTAGTATATTATATGTATTGTCTAAGACTGATGCATGCTTAAGCCACCATAATATATGTTCAGTACATTAATTTCTAGGATGCATGTACATACTAGGTTTCAAGTAGAATATAGTAAGTACTAATTTAGACTTTATAAGTATGTTTCTTTTCTTTTCTCTCAGTATAATTCTCTATAGCTTGCAATTGTATGTGTGCAGGTTGTGTTTTAGTGCTATACATTAATTGGATCATTAAGTGTCCTAGTGCCTTCATGGCAATGCCATGATACACTTAAATAATAATTGAATAATTGAATAATTGAATATAATGTTTTCCGCCATTTTATGGTGATGATCATTCAGCATCATCAGATTCTAGCATTTACAGTACACATATTCATAGCCTACTGCAGGAATTATAAGTCCAGATATACGGCCATTTTATTTAGCTGACTAAAAACAGGATTCAATGAGATATGGCATCTTCTTCCCTCCATCCATGCAGTGTGACTACCAACCAGTATACATAGCGTAGAGTCAATATGGCCTTACCACTTTCAAAATCCTTCTGACAGGCCTGCTATATATATACGATTTAGACAATATATACTTAGCAGCCTCCAAGGCCATATCGACTTGGTAAAATGGCAGCCATGATGTGAATATTGGATGTACGTGCATGCATATACTCTGAGTATGTGCAATTTGCTTGGACAACCTAACATTTGTATGGGCTACCAAAAAATTTAGACAAATTCTGAGAAATTCCTTAAATTTGAGCCCTGCATAAATGCAGCCCTTGTGTCTATGTCTTAACCACTATAGTTATACAAAATGCGTACATACACGCGTGTAATGCATTTATTATATAATATACACATATACTAATACATATTATGGTATACATTATAGTATAATACACCATGATTGTATCTAGTATACAGTATACTGCCATGCATGCATCATGGGCTAATATGAGATTTCTAGAAAGAATTCCTTAATTGATATCCAGTATAAGGAAAGAATTAAGCTATAGAGTTCCCAGTGCAGCTAGTGCCTTTTCCATTTCTGATTCGTTGTCGATACGCGAGATTCCCATGCAGGCCATGAGAGATCGCGTTTTCAGATGCAAGGATAAATTAACGAACTTTCTTTTTCCATTCTTCCTTGGGATCGTCGATACCAATGTAGTCGAACCAGAATGGAGAATTTTCCGTCTTCCTTGAGTAATACTTGTGAAGACTGCAGAAGGAAGAATTTTGGCCAGTGGGAGGGTCTGGGTATAATAGACTATCCTGGATAGTATAGAATATGCATGATATAGCAGATCTAGATGCATATACGTATATGCCATTGGTTAACAGTCAAACTTGGTTAGAAAGTCACTGTTTACATCAACCTCTTGACAACATGCAACACACATGGCAGGAACGGATTCTGAATCAATGGTCTCTGTACTAAATGTCCTGCAGGCCAGTTACAATTGCAACAACAATATTTGCAACTTCAAGTTGGTTATATGCAGCAGCACTAGCTTTTTAGAGGCACCAAGGGTCATTTAGAATACTATAGGATAGGATAGCAGAGGCATTGATGAATGTCTATATATATGCATGCCTCTGCTATAGTACTAGTATTACTATAATATTATATATAGTATAGTAGAGTCTATGGTCATGATACTTGGCAAATTAAATTGTATAATTGCAATCTAGTGATTCATTAACTTGAATTAAGAGAATGTATACATGAGTTAAATTGGAGTAACATCTGATACAGTATTTGTAAATAGTAATATGTACAATTGAAAATTATATATATTTTATACAATATAATATTAAGTTGGTATATACTAAATATATTATACACATTAAATATAAATGCACAATTAATGCAACATTTACTGTCAAGACCGGTGTGCAATAGTGGCCCCATGCATGTCAACATATAAACTTTAAGCTATTATAATAGACTAAGTGCATGTGTTTTAACACGGCAACTCCTCAACAAAGGACTCCTGCGGTCTGAGAAGAAGTTTCAGCGTCACTTCTTTTGCACGCTTGAAGAAATCCTTCACATTGTGATCAATAATCCAAAAGCGAGCTATGATAACTCCGCTTGCTGATGTCTGCTTGATTTGAGATTCTTCTAGCACATGTGTAAACATTCCAGGACCAGTGCTTGTGAAAACATTGTCAACAATACAGCCATCTTTAGCATAGTTGTAGTCAATGAAGTCTCGTCCGGTGCCTTCACCAACTGTGTGAATGAAAAAAGTTCCTCCTATTACATCTCCATCATGATGTGTGAAGTGTGGAGGAGTTTCCATTTTTACCTTGTCCATCTGGCCACATGCAAGGTACGCTGCTGCCTTGTACTCGCTCACGCCCCACATCTTATTGTATATATAGGTGTCGGCATACATTATACGACAATTGACTTCAACTAAAATGAAGTCATTGTCTCTTTTCCATGCTTCAATATCATAGAAAGTGTTGCGGAGCCCAAATCTTTGCTTCATTTCCTTTGCGAACTGGATCAATTTATCCAACGCATTCTTGTCCAGACTGAATTGAGGATATGCGTAGCAAAGCAGCTGCTTAGAGCCCGCTATTTCCTCACATGTATTGTATACAGTGAATGTCCCACTGTCATCCACCCATGCTTCAATGCAGTATTGGTCGCACCTTTCAACCACCTCCTCCACTACGGCGATGTTCTCCACTGCCAAAGGGTATTTTGTCAGATCGAGATATTTGGAGAAGAATTCTTGATATCCAGTAAGGAAAGGAGCTACTAGAGTTCCCAGTTCAGCTAGTGCCTTTTCCATTTCTGATTCATTGTCGATACGCGACATCCCCCAGCAGGCCATGAGAAACGGCGCCTTTAGGATACAAGGATAGCGAACTTTCTTCTTCCACTCTTCCTTGGGATCGTCAATGCCAATGTAGTCGAACCAGAGCGGAGAATTTTCCGTCTTCCTTGAGTAATACTTGTGAAGACTGCAGAAGGTGGACTCCAAGGAAGGCCCTTTCAGTCCAGTTCGTTGGCAGATAGCAGAGGCCACAACAGAGGCCATATCATGGGAGAACATGATGGCCGTTATCCCGTTCGTTTTAACATAGTCGACAGCTCTGTCAACGTAGGAGGTCAAAAATCCTGGACGAGCTAGGTACGTCCCGTAGTCTAAAGTTGAATCGGCTTTCTCATGTTCAGAAGGATGAAGTAGATGTATTTCATACTCCTTCTTGTCGAACGTCTCAGCTTCTGAACGGTCGACTTTTAGCGGAAGAACAACAAGAATTCTTTGCATTTTCGAAAAGTCTAGCAGTAGATCGATCTATCCCGGTCACTATATATGGAAAGGTCAATAAATCGTAGCTATTACGGTTCAAGTTATAGACTACGTAAGTGTTGAGCAAAACCATGTGACAATCATCATGTGACAACAAAAGAAGTTTTATGTCAAGAAGTGTGACATAAATTGAGATCACAGTGACATACTAGACAAATCAGAACAACATCAATGAAATTTAATTGTTAGCTATAGTTTGTGCATAGACACTGTAGTCAGTATAAACAAATTATGCATGGTGAAATCACCACAGCAGAGAGAATGTGTGTGTGGGGGGGGGGGGGGGGGGGTGGCCTCACATGAAGTTAGATGGGGTATGAACCCTGGATTGTGTACCAATTTTTGGATTTTCTCTGCACCCACTGCCGCCAACTGGGAGTATAGAGAAGAAGATCACCTACTCCATAGGAGTATCTATGATCCGACATAATAATTGGACATGCAGCAACATTGAGAACAGTATTAGATCTTTTTTATGCTGGTAACCTTAAAATATTGATCATGCCAAAATTAATTGAACTATCACAGTACATGCAAATTCCCCTACAACTTACCATGCTTGTCATTAACTCATGCATATGCATGCAGCATTTAATTCCATTATATTTTTAGTTCTATTTGGCAATGCTTAAAAGACATTGCATATTTTGTGTGCTATTCCCTAGCTCCCACATCACGATGTCAATTCTGTGTATACCATCTTGACTTGGAACCTTCTGATCTTCTTCGATCAGATCAATCATATTCCTTCATGTTGCAGCTCCATGAGGCAGGAGGTGCAGTTGCTTTGTAGAGGAGAAGGCCAGGCAGTATGGACACCTAGACAGCATCTATGTAGCCAATAAATAGCTGTGGAGATGTGTGGCTCATTTGGACCCAAGTGTATGTGATCCAGGCCCTAAGAGATCTCTGGCAGGCATCTCAAGATGATCATGGGAGAACATAATTAGTGAGCTAATAACCCCTCACCCCTATGATGCTATATAAATCTGTAACTACAACTCAAGTATAACATATCTTTAAGGCTAGCATTCTGTTTTGAAGTTACTAAATGCAGTAAATATTAAGAAATCATGCAATGGTATATAGTGTAATAAATGAAAGAATGAGCTCGGAGTCCGTAGTCCTTACAATAGTCTGGCCTCATGGAGGGCCAGGTTGATGGCACTTCCACTGGTTTGAGGGTTTGGGAGGTCAGGGTTGCCAAGGAAACCCCACAGTTGTTATTTTGGCTAACCAGCACAGCTAGTGTGATCATGAAGGTGTGAGATGCAGCCTCCCAGGCAATCAGCTATGCTACAACTAATCGTAGCTGGCCAGAATTGATGAGTCCATGGCCAGTAATGCTGTGGCCAGTAATGCTGTTGGAGGAGATCGTAGGATACAGGATAATGAATATCATTATCAATGAGAACACTCCGGAAAGATCTCTATGAAAGGTGATGAATATCCTTACACTGTCTATGAAAGGTGATGAATATCCTTACACTGTCTATGCTATGAATGACCTTATATAGCCAGATACTCTAACCTAGGTGTGGGTGGTTGCGTAGGTTAGGGTATCTATGGTCCAATGCCATGTGGGCAGTATTGCAGAGGAATGCAAAATTCAGGACATAAACCTGTGTGAATGGCTCCTTCAATTCCGCTGGTATTCCTAGACTAAGTTAAACATTATTTTATTGAAATGAGCATGTTTATTAGTTCTCAGATTGCAATAACTGAGCTTCATGCTTAAAAGAGGGCCAGTTAAACTGCACTTCCAATGATCCACATGTACATGTGTGACGGGATCCACACGCAAATGAGAGGCACGTGAAACGCACTCGTGTGCATGATACACACCAGCAGCTGCATAAGGTGTGATTGTAGCACTCCTTGAGATGCAATAATAATTATAGTTACTGTAAAGAGAGTGCATATTGTCAGTATAGGTTATAACCCACCTATGTCAATAATCACGACGCCCAGGGGCTTACATACAACAGCTTATAAACTGATGCTAGAGAGATTAGAGTTTAGCACCTCTCTTGCAATTCACCTGCATTGGAAGAGGGCACCAATTAGTTGATTGACTAGCCACAGTTAAAAAGATCTGTATTTTCCCAGCACTGCCATAGCATAGAGTGATACAGATCACATTACTACTGTTTGAAGCATACAAGCTCACCAGATCCTGTGATGTTAGTTACTGCACATCAGTATAACATTGTATAAAATTATATTATTGCAATAAGTACTACCATCAGCAGTACATACACACTGAAACCTGCTTAGTACATACTTTAAAGGGGACACAAAATTAGTACATAATATTAGAGGTACTTATTATCAGGGTTGGTCTATGTACATGAGGTATACACAGGGGCAGAGTGAGGAGTACTTACTATCCAGAAGTATGTACAAACCAGGCCGTACTTACTATCATGGTTGGTTTATGTACATGAGGTATACACAGGGGCAGAGTGAGGAGTACTTACTATCCAGAAGTATGTACTAAACCAGGTACTTACTATCAGGGTTGGTTTATGTACATGAGGTATACACAGGGACAGAATGAGGAGTACTTACTATCCAGGAGTGTGTACTAAACCAGGTACTTACTATTGGAAGAGGGCACCAGAAGTCAGAGAAGAAGTAGGCAAGAAGAATTGGCTTCCAACCTTGAGCTGAATAACAAAATGGCAAGACATGTCGAATTTGCAAAGGAGAAGGGCTCCTCATTGTCAATATGGTTGTCTACACTGCCATTGGAAAATAATGGATTTGCTCTGCATAGAAGCGAATTCAAAGATGCCGTTGCTTTGAGGTATGGTTGGACACCTGAGAGACTCCCTCTGAAATGTGCCTGTGATACTCCATTCTCAGTTGAGCATGCCCTGAGTTGCCCAAGGGGTGCCTTTCCAACTCACAGGCACAATGAACTGAGGGACATCACGGCAACCCTCCTAGCGGAAGTATGTCCAGATGTGGGCATAGAACCGGAACTGCAGCCCGTGGATGGGTTTGTCCCCAGGTATGCAACAGCCAATGTGGAAGATCATGCTCGTGTGGATGTCAGGGCTAGAGGATTTTGGGGTTCCAATCACCAAAGCGCATTTTTTGATGTGAAGGTATTTAACCCAAGCGCACCATCCTATCGGAACACCCCAGTTGCCTCTTGCTACAATTAACACGAGAGGATCAAAAAGAGGGCTTATGAACAGAGAATCAACGAAGTGGAGCATGGATCTTTTACTCCGCTCATCTTCAGTACATCTGGTGGAATGGGCAAGGCAGCATCAATCTTTTACAGAAGGCTTGCCTCTTTGATTGCAGAAAAAAGGCAGCAACCGTACTCCCTCACGATTCGCTGGATGAGATGCCACTTGAATTTTTCATTGTTAAGATCATCAATCATGTGTTTAAGAGGATCTCGATACTCTAGATTCCCACAGACCCCCGATTCAATGGTCCTTGCCATACACCAATCTAAAATCTAACTGCACCAGATTACGTTCTGTACTACATGAATGTAATCTGAATGAACGTATTGTTTGACTCAGTAGCTCACAACAGCATACATTTTAATTCCTACTATTTCCCATGTGTTTTATCTATTATATGCTTGTAAGAACACTGTTAATGAAGAAAAAAAAAGGTACTTACTATCAGGGTTGGTTTATGTACATGAGGTATACGTAGGGACAGAATGAGGAGTACTTACTATCCAGGAGTATGTACTAAACCAGGTACCAACTATCAGGGTTGGTTTATGTACATGAGGTATACGCAGGGACAGAATGAGGAGTACTTACTATCCAGGAGTATGTACTAAACCAGGTACTTACTATCAGGGTTGGTTTATGTACATGAGGTATACACGGGGACAGAGTGAGGAGTACTTACTATCCAGGAGTGTGTACTAAACCAGGTACTTACTATCAGGGTTGGTTTATGTACATGAGGTATACACAGGGACAGAATGAGGAATACAGTAGAACCTCGCATATCCGGCCCCCGTAGTTACGGGCACCTCACTCAACCGGGCAGTGTTTCATACATGTACTTCTATTATCAGTGCTAATGTGGACTGCATTATGGGTCTATAGCCGTACTATGTGGTGAATGTGTATGGGTAAGATTAGGTTAAATGATTGGTAGAAAGTATCCACTTGTCACTGCTTAAAGGAAATTAAAGAAAAAGGTATATTTAAAGTGTGGAATGTCTCAAAGTCCACATAGGTAGTAGAGGATTCATACTTACGGGCACTTTCACAATTACGGACACCCCTTGGTCCCAAACTGCCCGGATATGAGAGGTTGCACTGTACTTACTATCCAGGAGTATGTACTAAACCTGGTATTCACTAAGCCATGCAGTTCCACTGTACTTGTTCTGCTCCATAGCTAAATCATGTTTGAATGGTTAATAAGTACTATATTAACATGTGCTAGTTTTCTGGGGGCATGGCGTATGCATGAGTGCGAGTATATGTGTGAATGTATGTACTTGTGTGTAAGTGGTTGTCTGTCTGTGTATATATATGCTGGGTTCTATATCCAGTAGGGAGAGGGGGGTGCCACCCCAAATTCTCCACCTTCCACTCCAAAACAATCCAACTGTAGTGTGAAACACTATAGAGAAGGTGCTATTTGAGTGTCAAAATCAACCTCGAATGGTCTACAATGGCCTAAAATACCACCTTAAATTAACCTGAGAACGTAAATTTTCCCTATATAAATACGACACCACATACATCACTGCCCCGCATGTGCCTAAAAGACATCCAGGGTACCCAATACATACGTATCTGCCCCCTTCCATCTGTTTACTATTGGTCCCATGGACAGTTATATACATGCTAAAAAAACCCTACTACATAGACACAATACACACGTTAAAACTACATGCCACACACAGCAGCCTAGCATTGTAATACTGAAGCTTCGAATTCCCCCATGCAAAATTGTGTGTGTGTGTGTGTGTGTGTGTGTGTGTGTGTGTGTGTGTGTGTGTGTGTGTGCATGTGTGGATTTACTTGTGTATGTGCATGTATGTGTGTGCGCGTGCATGTGTAAGTGTGTGTACATGTGTGTGTTGCATGTGTGCGTGTGTGTGTATGTGTGTGTGTGTTGTGTGTGTGTATGTATGTGTACGTGCATGTATGTGTATATGTACATGCTAATGTGTGTGTGTGTGTTTGTATGTGTGTTTGTGTGTGTGCATGCGTGTGTGTGTGTGTGTGTGTGTGTGTGTGTGTGTGTGTGTGTGTGTGTGTGTGTGTGTGTGTGTGTGTGTGTGTATGTGCATGCACGTGCATGCATGCATGTGTGTGTATATTATTTATGTGTGTGCGTGTATGCATGCACGTGTGCATGTGCATGTGTACA